>CP139502.1:345047157-345339116 GCA_021014915.2 Artemisia tridentata subsp. tridentata | reverse complement strand
GGTACACTATAATTAATCAGACTTTTGTTATGATTTTTTTTTTTTTTTTTTTTTTTGGCTAACCATGGTTTCCGAACTTTTGGCTGACTAATTTATGGAAAAGCTCTCCCCTTTTTTGGAAGGTTGGCGTGGCCTCTCACATTTTAGTGACGATGGTCACAATCTATTTACCTCTATGCCACCCCCGATTGGTTTTAATATCTGATTTGATATAGAATTGACTGTTAAGTTTTATTTACAATGGACTGTTACTTACAATTATTGATGAGGTATATAGGTCGAAGTAAAAATAAGTTTGTTTTACCATAAAATCGTAATTACATTGTGGACGGAAGTTGTACTAATGACTAGAAAGCTATAGTTTGATTTCTTTAGGCAAGTCGTGTTAAAGTTTATGTATAATTATTAATATTAGTATGTCCGGTTTCGAACCCGAGACTCGGGATTGCACACAATACGTAATAGTTTCAATGGATTGAATTAATTAAATATATTTTATATATTTTATTTATTCATTTCACAAAACAACACTTAACGAAAGTTAGTACTTAACGGAGTTAGAGATAACGGACGTTAAAGGACTAATAATGTAAAAGGGAGTTAGAAGGATCTAGAACCCAATGCCTTGGGCTTGGGTCGGCCGAAACTAGCCAATGGGTTAGGGTTTTCGGTTGGAGTAGGGAGCAAGCCAAGAGAAACAATAAATACAACCCTTTGTGTTTCATTGTTTCCCTAATCTTGAATCCCTAAGCAAGCCAAACTTCTCTTCCTCTTTCTCCTCTAAGCAAATCCGATCGACCCTTTTTAATTCCACTAGGAATTGTCGATCCAAGTTTAGCTTATAAAGTGTTTGGTTTGTTTCGTGATCTTGAACCTAGCTTTTCCCATTGAAACGCTAGTATTACGTGTGTACAAGAACGAGTAACAAGCTTCCTTTAGCTTGTGTGTTTTGCCCTTGTCGATCCATATAAACCCCATATTAGGGTTTATATTTTTGTTCTTGAAGCACGTGATTCCTTGTTCTTGCTAGGAATCAAAAGGTACGCTTTCTGTTTAGTTTTAATTAATTATATGTTATGTAGATCTATTCCGCTACGTGAGCTTTGATGATTATGTGTTTATAGTTCTTTTATGATTCACATATTCCAACAGTGGCATCATGAGCCCGTTTTTAACATGTAATTAATTACTAAAAACCTTAAAAATTGAATCTTGTTGTATAGATACATGCAATCTTGTTTGCTAGGGTTTTTTATTTTATAAACCCTAATTTTATTAATTGGGTCGACACCCAAAATATTATTTTTAGGGTTTTAGTTTTTGATTAAAACTTGTAGAAACCCTAGGATTGCATGCAATTTTTAGGGCTTAATTAATGAATACCTTATGTGATGTCATTAATTAAAGATTGCGTACTATATAGGCTTGTAAATATGTGATACATGATTTTAAGTGCTATATGGAATCCATGACAAAATCTTGCATATTTTGTCATGGAATGTTTTGTGTTTAATGCTACATGTTTTTTTTTTAAGATAAATATAAAATTAGGGAAGACCCTAATATATATTAATTAATTGGTTATGTGCGATGTGGTATCTAATTAATCAAAACTTACGTGGCCAAGTTATTTGGCGTCTGTGGACCATTGGGCACAATGAGCTCGAAAACCAATGAAAGTTTTATTAATTACATACATTAATATTCACATAGAATTATTAATAGGATTTATTGAAAAGGTTTGCATGTGGCTATATGATATTGTTAATGATCATATACGTGTTATTAAGTGTTTATTTATTTTTTTAATTACTTGTTCTTTGTGTTTAATTATGATGGATTGTAACATCAAAGAGGGTAATTTTTTAAATAAAAAATAAATGAACCTAATAACTATGAAACCTTTTTAGTAAACTATTTAATTGTGGAAGACAACCAAAGTGCTTTTGTTCCTGGGAGGGCTATTACTGATAATATTTTGCTCACTCAAGAGTTACTTAAAGGCTACAACTGTACAAATGGTCCCAAAAGATGCTCTTTTAAAATTGACATTCAGAAGGCATATGACACAGTCAACTGGTTGTTCATTAAAGAGATTATGCAAAGGTTTGGTTTTCCTGATAAGATGATTAACTGGATAATGACATGTATTACAAGCTCAAAATTCACTATCTGTGTCAATGGGGAGAGATATGGCTACTTCAAGGGAGGCAGAGGCTTGAGACAGGGAGACCCCATTTCTCCTTACATTTTTACTATGGTTATGGAGCTGTTGAATCTTATTGTGAAGGATGAAATCAGGAAAGATAGATCATTCAAGTACCATTTTGGGTGTAAGCAACTGAAAATTACTCATCTGTGCTTTGCAGATGATTTAATTATGCTGTGCCATGGTGGTAAGGAATCTGTGCTTACATTAAAAAGGGCGTTAGACAAGTTCAGTGCTATTTCTGGTTTATATCCAAATATTGGCAAATGCACAATGTTTTGTGGAAGTCTGGATGATGATACCAAGAGAGATATAAGCAATATATTTCCATTTAAAGAAGGCAAGCTTCCTGTTAGATACCTTGGTGTGCCCTTGGTGACTAAAAAGATTGGGATAGCAGATTGCAAGCAACTTGTAGATAAAGTTCAGCAAAAGCTTAATGATTGGAAGAACAAAAGTTTATCATATGCTGGGAGAGCTCAACTTATTGCTTCTGTTCTGGCTTCAATGCAAGTATATTGGGGGTCTGTTTTCCTTCTTCCTAAGGCAGTGATTAATGATATAGAAAGTCTTTTTAAAAGGTTTCTATGGAACAAAGGTGAAAGTTGTAAAGGTAAAGCTAAAGTGGCCTGGTTGGATCTATGCAAGCCTAAGGATCAGGGAGGGCTAGGGTTTAAATCATTAGAACTTTGGAATAAAACTCTGCTTGTTAAGCATCTATGGAATGTGGCTTCCAGGAAGGAGTCTTTGTGGGTCAAGTGGATAAATGTGATTAAGCTTAAAAACAGGAGTGTTTGGGATATACCAATTGATCCTAAAGATAGTTGGGGCTGGAAATGTTTACTCAATCTAAGAGATATGGTAGGTGGTCATATGAGGTCCAAGATTGGTGATGGCAAGAGCATCAATGTTTGGCATGATAAATGGGACAATGGAATTTCTCTATCTAGCAGAATTAGCAAAAAAGAGGTATTCTATGCTGGTTTTAAAGATTCAGACTGTATTGCAGATATGATTAATGATCAGGGATGGAAATGGCCACAAAGCTGGTTGAGTAAGTATACTTGGTTGGGTAATATTGTTGTTCCTATCCTTAAAAATCATCCTGATGAACATATTTGGATTGATAATGATGGCAATGAGAAGAAGTTCTCTACCAGTACTGTTTGGAAAGACATCAGAGGAAATTCTGCTTCAGTTTGTTGGAAAGACCTTGTTTGGCATTCTAATTGCATTCCTAAACACAGTTTTATCCTGTGGTTGGCTGTTAAGTCAAAACTGTGCACTCAAGACAAATTGGAAAAATGGTATCCTAATAGAAACTATGTCTGCAGTTTATGCAATAAAGAAGCAGATTCTCATGACCACCTGTTCTTCAAGTGTGACTTTGCTAAGAGGATATGGGAGAAAGTATGTGGTCTTGCTAAAATAACAGTTAATGAAGTCACTTGGGAGAATACTGTGAAAGTGTTGAGTAAAGAGATAAATGGAAGGAGTGTTTGGGGTGTTATTAGAAAACTTAGTATTGCTGCTACTGTGTACTATACTTGGCAAGAAAGGAATTGGAGAATGTTCAATAACTGTAAGAGGAATGAGGAGGAGGTTTTTGATATTATTTGTGAAGAATTGAGAGCTAAAATGGCCTCCATAACTGTTAAGCATACTGCCAATGTACTAAATGCTGAACAGCTATGGAAAGTCAAATTCCTAAGGAAAATTCAAGATTAATAATAGGATTGGGAGGCTGAAGGATGTATTGATGACATGGTGGAATAACTGATCTTTAAGGGATGTTTGAATATGGAATGTACTGCTGATGATGAATAATTCAGTCAATGGTAATTTCCTTGATGATATTCAGTGGTTATATGTCACAGTAAAACCACTGCTCTTATATTCAGACCATTACAATGGAGTGATACCTTGTATCTTGGAGTTCTAACTGGTATGGCTGTACCTATGGTAACCTCTTGATTGTCCAATTTGGCCTTGGGAGGGAATTGGACAGTCAAGCATGGCTAAGTAGGAGGCCTAACTGGTATGAATGTACCATAAAGTAGGGTCCCCATTGTGAAGGGTAAATGGTCTAGGAGGATGGTGTATGATGAGTGGAATAGAGAGGTGTGAAAGATGAACCTTCTTGGTCCTCTCAATACACCATCACAGGAGGTAATGGTTGGTCATCATGGAGGGAGAGTGTTCCCAAACAACTGAAGCCTTCCATTGAGAGGGAAATGTAGGTTGTTTGGCAGAGCCCCCCCCCCCCTATGGATGGGTTATGGGTGCCTAGTGATGCCACTACCCATTTCTACCTTGTCTACTGTGGTGGCAGGATGAGTGGCTTGGTAGAATGGAGAAGTGGAAATGTAGCTAGATGGTAGGTGCATATAAAGGTGAATTGAGATGAAGTGTATGAGTTGTCTTGTGTATTTTTCAGTTTGTATATTCAGTTTGTATTAGATTTGGGAGATGTCCAAATCTAGTTTCCTATTCTTATGATGTAAATCTTTGGAGATCAATATATATATTTCACCTTTGCACAAAAAAAAAAAAAAAAAAAAAAAAACTATTTAATTGCCAAATCTTATGTGCCGACAATGGTTCGCTTCGCACGGTAATTTGCTCCCAGGCGAGACTAGCAATTAATAATTTACTACATAAATGTTTTAAGCTTTAAATCTTAAAGTTTTAATCACTACAACAAAAGTGGCTTTTTAGGACCCTTTGTGTGGGACGGTATGATAATAGAGTCCTAAAAAACTGTTTAATAGGACATATGAGCGTTTGGTGTCCTTTTTAAATATTTGCTACTTAGGCGGTGTCCTAAAAAGTTATATAATAGGATGGTTGATTATTTGGGGTCCTATTATCATATAACTTAATAGGACACTTAAAATATGGATCCTAATAAATTACTTTATAAGACATTTAGTTGTTGGTGTCCCATTATGTGATAGTGTAATACGACACTTGATCACTAGATGTCCTATTATGACATAACCTAATAAGACCCTTGACACTTGGGTCTTATAACTTTAACCTTTATAGGACGTTTATTCATTATGGTTTTATTATAATACACCATAATAGGACACTTGAGTTTTGAGTCATAAGACATCAGTTAGTTAAAACGCTTATTCACAAAAGTTTTATTATAACAAAAATTTAATAGGACCTTTGACACGTGGGTATTATAACGTTAACCTTTATAGGACGCTTATGCACAATGGTTTTATTATCGTACACCATAATAGGACATTTCATTTTTGAGTCATATAACATCATTTTTTTTAAAACGATTATTCGCAAAAGTATTATTATAACAAAACTTAATAAGACCCTTAAGACGTGGGTATTATAATGTTAACCTGTATAGGACGCTTATGCATAATGGCTTTATTATCATACACCATAATAGGACATTTTATTTTTGAGTCATAAAATATCAGTTTTTTAGAACGTTTATTCGCAAAAGTTTTATTATAACAAAACTTAATAGGACCCTTAAAGGACGCATATTCATTATGGTTTTATTACAATACACCATAATAGGACACTTGATACATAAGTCATAAAACATTAATTATTTAGAACGCTTATTCGCAAACGTATTATTAAAACATAACTTAATATGACACTTGACACTTGGGTCCCATAGATTGATACACCATTATAGGACACTTGATATTTGAGTCATAAAACATCAGTTTTATGGAACGCTTATTCGCAAACATTTTTTATTATAACAAAAGTTAATAGGACCCTTGACAATAGGGTCTTATAACATTAACCTTTATAGAACGCTTATTCATAATGGTTTTTTTATGATACACCATAATATGACACTTCTTTTTAGAGTCGTAAAACATCCGCTTTTTATAATGCTTATTCATATTACGTTTTATTAAAACATAACTTGATATGACACTTGACACTTGGGTCTCATAAATTCATCCACCATACTAGGACACTTGAAATTTGAGTCATAAAGTATCAGTTTTATAAAACGCTTACTTGCAAAAGTTTTATTTTAACAAAACTTAATAGGACCCTTGACACCCGTGTCTTTTAACAATAACCTTTATAGTACGCTTATTTGTTATGGTTTTATTATCATACGCCATAATATAACACTTCTTATTTGAGTCATAAAACATCAGTTTTTTAGATAGCTTATTTACAAAAGTTTTATTTAAACATTACTTAATATGACACTTGATACTTGGGTCTCAAAACTTGATACACCATAATAGGACACTTGATGTTTGAGTCATAAAAGATCAGTTTTATGGAACGCTTATTCACAAAAGTTTTATTATAACAAAACTTAATAGGACACTAGCTATTTAAGTAATAAAACATCAGGTTTTTACAACGGTTATTCGCAACAGTTTTATTCTAACAAAATTTAATAGGACCCTTGTCAATTGGGTCTCATAGGTTGATACCCCATAATAGGACACTTGAAATTTTAGTCATAAAACATCAATTTTATAGAACGCTTAATTCGAAAAGTTATATTTTAATAAAACTTAATAGGACCTTTGACACTTGGGTCTTATAACCTTAACCTTTATAAGACGATTATTTATTATGGTTATATTATCATACACCATAATAGAACACTTCTTATTTGAGTCATAAAATATCAGTTTTTTAGAATGTTTATTTGTAAGAGTTTTATTTAAATATTACTTAATATGACACTTGATACTTGGGTCTCATAACTTTATACACCATAATAAGACACTTGATATTTGAGTCATAGTATATATCACCCTATCCACAAAAGTTTTTATTATTTTTTTCATTAAATAATAGAAAATAACGAGAGAAAAATGACCCGCCGCGCTGCGGCGGGGTCTTTTTTTTTTTTTTTTTTTTCCTTTTTTTCTTCTTTGGTTTACATTTATGCGTTATTTTTTTTTATTAGTTGCGGTGACGTTATTAGAAAATCTGTTTAGTAACATTTTGTTTCTATCTTTTTTTTATATGAATATTTTTTTATTTAACAAAAGTTTTAAAATTTACTTAATATGACACTTGATACTTGGGTCTCATAACTTTATACACCATAATAAGACACTTGATATTTGAGTCATAGTATATATCACCCTATCCACAAAAGTTTTTTATTATTTTTTCATTAAATAATAGAAAATAACGAGAGAAAAATGACCCGCCGCGCTGCTGGCGGGGTCCCTTTTTTTCTTTTTTTTTCTTTGGTTTACATTTTTTTTATTAGTTGCGGTGACGTTATTAGAAAATCTGTTTAGTAACTTTGTTTCTATCTTTTTTTTATATGAATATTTTTTTATTTAACAAAAGTGTTAAAATAGCCTTTTTTTTGAGTTAATTACATAAATGGTCACTGTGGTTTGGTCTTTTTTTTCACTTTCAGTCACTGAAGTTTTTTTTGACTGATTCAATCACTGTGGTTTGCATATGTTACGGATCCAGTCCAATTTCGAATAAAATGACCAAAAAGCCCTTGTCATCTTCTTTTTCAAATGAGTAATTACATAAATGGTCACTATGGTTTGTCTATTTTTTCACATTTAGTCCTTTAGACTAACGACCGTTAGTCCTTTATACGTTTTCGTCCGTATTTACACGTTTTCGTCTGTATTTACACGTTTTCCTCTGTTTTTACACGTTTTTGTCCGTATTTACACGTTTTCGTAAGTTTTTAGACGTTTTCATCCGTTGTTACACGTTTTCATCCGTTTTACACGTTTTTGTCCGTTTTTACACGTTTCATGAATTTATGTGTTTTACTATCATATGCATTGATGTATAATTTTAATGTGAATTAGTTTGCTTTTATAGGTGTCAAGATGTGGTTTTGCAACATGATTCCCAAGACGAAGTAAACGATGAAGATGAATCAGAGTATTCACTAAGCGACACGAGTTATCATAGCCGATATAAGAGTGATAGTGAAGATGAGTTGCGTAATTCCCACGAGGCTACATATAGCAAGAAAAGTCCAACCATCAAAGTGAATTCAACGTTTGACAATGTTATTGAGTTTAGAAGAACACTGAAATTGAGATTGATGATAAGTTTTTGTTGTTTGAAATTGTTACTCCAGCTGCACTTGTTCATAAGCAGCTATAGTGGCTCAAATTGGTACTTCATACACGTGATTATCGAGAAATGATGTTATTGTTTAAGGCATTCTTCAAAAGTTATGAATTTAGATGATTTTGAGGCTGTAAATCGATTGTGATTAACGAGTAATGCATTTGACTTTGTTCAAGTCATTTTTAATTATTGTTTAGTTTAAGGATGTTAAGTAAGGGTAAAAATGTCATTATCTAATTTTTTTAAGAAAAAATATTAAAATGGGTATATATGCAATATAGTAAAAAGGGATGGGGAAATATGCAATTAAATTGTTAAGTTGGGTATATATGCAATTGAAGATTTTTCTATGGGATATATGCAATTGCCCCTACTTTTTAAAAATGAATTTGGTTACATAGCTGAGATACTTGGCCTGACAAAGGATCATGGTGAGGAGATTAAGGCCTGCTACAATATATATTTGAATGTTTTTACCTGTTATTATAACACAGCAAGGGTTTCATATGTTGAAACAAAAGAATTTGTTTCACAAGGCAGAGAAGATTGCCATGAAGATCAAAAGGATCAAATGATTGAACCCACTGATTTGAACATTCAAGAAAAGAAGAGGATTGAGCACTTTGGCATCCAATTGGAGAGTCTCAATAACAAGTGTCCAGAAAACCAAAAAGAGTCTCATATGCAGCCTGAGATTAAAGGCACAAGTAAAGAAGAAGGAAGGGAATTGGACAGTGATTCAACAGAAGGTTTTACCATCATATGTTGAACATACAGAAGAAAGAAAAAGAAAACAAGACTAAGATCACTTTGATCTTAGAGGGGAGAATGTTGGACGACTTAAGATCAAAGTTGGTCTTAAACTTTATTTATATCAGACAATTACTATTATGTATCTATTATTATTTGCAGCCTATGTAAGTGACCAATAAGGTTACAAACAACTCTAGTTTTAGGATTGATGACATGTAATTTTAGGTAGTTATTATGGTTGGTCGTTTCATTAGCAGTTAATATAGTTAGAAAGCAGTTTATGACGGTTACATGTAAAGAGTTGTGTCTGTTGGATCAAATTGAACCATTACACCTCTTCATTTGTCATACCTGTTCACTGCTATATATAGGCCTTGTAATTAACAGTTATTAATCAATCCATACAGTTTATTTCGTGTATAATTTTCCCTCCAATATTTCTCTTGATCAAATATTCACTGAACTTATCTTTGTCTCATAATAAAGTTTTTGTTTCATCGAATATGGCTTATCAGAAAACTCTCATTGAGAACAAATGGTTTAGACCAAAATCAAAAGGTCCAAACCTGGATAATAAAAGCCACAACTGAAAATGTAATCCATAAACATCATCCATTCACCTGATGTTGTTTTAGTTAAACATTGTAGAAAAGTTAAGTAGACTGGAGGGCAACAGAAGGTGTAAAAATTTATCAACCGAATTTAAAGGTTGCAATAATGGATGATAAAGAAAGAAAAATGAAATATAGAAAAAAGAGTTAATTGCATTTTTGGTCCCTGTGGTATGGCTAAATTGCATATTTGGTCCCTAAAACTTTGAAAGTGCACTAAACGTCCCCATTTTGAAGTTTTCGTTGCATTTTTTGTCCCTGTGGTATGGCCAAATTGCAGATTTGGTCCCTAAAACTTTGAAACTAGAGAAGATATGTTTAGAAGGCCCACTAGAAAAGCTCACCGATCGTTCATATAATCATATTAGCTCATTGGCCATGTGACCAGCCCATTTATTGGACTCACAGTCGAACACTATGACCACCCAAGAGTTCCTTCGCAATGAGCTGAAACTTTAAAGTAAAGGAACTCTTGGGTGGACCATAGGGGTGTTCACCGGTTCGGTTATGGGATTATTCGGTTCGGTTAGTTTGGTTAATTTTTTTTCGGGGTCAAACCGAAAACTGAACCGAACCGAATTCAAATTTGATTCAACCGAACCAAAACCTAACCGAATAACCCGAATTACATAATTTTAATTATTTTTTCATTTAATTATATATAGTTTTAGCAAAAAATTATTTTTCAAGCTTAAATAATGTTATATTTATACTAAGAGTTTTAGTGATTTTTTTTTTCTTCCTATAAATACATAAAAAAAAAACATATAATTATAATAATTCGGTTTTCGGTTTTCATTGCCAAAACCATATCCAAACCGATAACAGAATATTTAGTTCGGTTAGGTTCGGTTTTGACCAATTCGGTTCGGTTGCAAATTCGATTAAGTTTTTTTTCGGTTCGGTTCGGTTTCAATTTTTGATTACTGTGGATATTACTCGATCCGTGAACACCCCTAGCTCATTATATCTTTCTATCTAATTCCATCAAATTTTAAGAGAAGTTGGTTTTCTCTTATTTTATGATTTTATTAGCTTATCTAAATAACAATTCATTATAGTTCGAATGAGTTTATGTTATGTTATAACTAGAAATTTATCCTAACCAATACAACTAATACTAGATAAGATCAAAGATTAATAGTGGATTAAGAAATGATTAACTTTTATTCACACTTTTCATCCTTGATACAAACCTAAATGACTAGAGATAAACCTTAAGCACCAACCTCCCAAGTGGTGTAGGGAGGTACTATTTATACTTGTTTGAGATGGATGGGCTTGGACTTGGGTTGGGCTTTTACATGGATTACATTTCATTACAAACTTAAGTCCAAGCCCATTGATTAAATAAACTAACTTATAAAACGATACATTTAATACAAAAATAATAACGACGATGACCATCACTTTTTTATAAATCCTAACAATCTCCCCCTAAGGGATGGTCATTCAAATGATGCTCGGAGTGATGTGGTCTTTAGTCTTCATTGTCTTGTGCCTTGTGTGTCGTTGTATAGCAATCTTTGTTCTTGTTCCTTCATGCACTGTGATCTTCAAATAATCGTCGTTTGTGGTTCTTGCCTAGATCAACATCTTCTTTACTTTGGCGTCGCGTCCTCCAACATACTCATACCTCATGATCTTCGTACTTGTCATCCTTTCATGATTCATTACTTTGTTCTTGACGTCTTGATTAGCTTCTTGACTTTGTCTTTACACTTTGTCTTTAACTTGATCTTTTGTCTTGAACTTTTACACTTGAGCTCTTTCTGAGGATGATCTTTGTACGTATGATTATGTGGAGGTGGAGATGTTGTATTCATCGGATGATGATGGATGGACATTCGTCGGTAGCTGCATAACACAGTTAGCAATAAAACATCCAGCGCTTACAGATTTGGACTTTGAGATCGTCAACAGCATAGTGTGGAGACTTTCTCTAATCCAAAACCAAGCCGTTCTGAACCGGATACCCCCGAGAGGGCTTACACGGACACACCAAAGTGCACCCACGATTCAGTGAGTCGATGGAGATCACCCCATGACTATAGACCGTTTGAAGCATGTAACCATCATGATATAAATGGCAAGATCTAAGGATCTCATTAAGACTCTTACATCTTGTGCTCTTTTTGGCGAACACAGGTGTATACAAATGGAAGTGTTCCTAAAAGATATTCTGATGAATCTCATGGCTCTAGACTCTATAATGTGCGTTTTAGTTTTTAGTAGTCGGAGGCATGGAGCAGAGTGCCACCTTTTCAATATCAACACATCTCGGAATGAGAGGCCGATAGATTATGCAGTGTTCTCCGTGAGAAATGAAACAAATATCTTTTAAGAGATATCTGAGTGGCTAGGAGGGGTGGTGCAGTGCGTCACTGGGTCCATGACATCTTGTCTTCAATATCAGTATCACCATAGTGAATACCGATAGCAGATGTATTGACCCGGTTTCTGCCCTAAGTTTTTATGGAGGGCTATTTCTTTTCACCCTTCTTACTCCTTTTCCCATTTACTCCTTTTTTCAATCTTACCTAAGGACTTCTAATTCTTGGAATTGTCCTTGGGTAGATCCCTCCGGCTCTGGCGGATCATCGGACATAACCTAACCATAATCACCTTATAACTTCATGATTATTCTAGATTATTGACCACTTGCCATAAAACCTATTTGTGAAAATCTCTCAAAGTGTTTATGAGTAAACCATATTTAGTTAACACTTCGAGAGTTTTGAGTTTTCTGAAATACTCCCCCTTCACATGTGCTCATGCATTATTTAAGATAAATTTGCACATGTTGGGTAGAGTTTGCACATTTGAAATGATCGATTTTCACTGAACATGACCTTCGCGAGACACGCTTACATCACTAGTTGGACTAGCTTGAAATTATTACCCGTCCCGGTCATATTCAATGATCATCTTTCGAATTGGTACATTCTACTCAGACAAGTCCTTTGCGAGACACGCTTACATCACTAGTTAGACTAGCTTGAAATTATTACCCGTCTAGGACAAGTCTTTTCGATCTGACATTTGAGTTTCGTCAATTCGTTGGTTCATACTAAGTTGAGCTCTTATTGAGATTCAATCCACGATCTTTAAACTTTTGATCACATTTTAATCACGTCTTCTCCCCCTCAAAAATAGCGTTTAGTGATATTTTTTATATCAACTGATTAAAATGAGAGCTTTTTGGAGAGATAGACGGATTTTAGCATGAAATTTTGGAACATTTTTTTTTTATCTTTTATACTCCCCCTTAAATAAAGCATATTTTTAACATTTGGGTTTAAGAGGGAGTTTCTCTTTTTGAACATCTTGAGCACAGAATTTTGAGAAAAATTTTGAAAAATCTATTTGAAAAATCTTGATCATGTGCTCAAGGATGTTTTGATTTGCCATTAACATTGCGAGTCTTGATCGGAAATAATCAGAAGTCATCAATATAGCGTGGGTTTCGTACTGAAATATACGAAAGCCGTTGTGAACAAATTTTGAGAAACGACATGTTTTAGAAAACATTTAAATGAACTCTCGCTCAAGCATCTGTACATGCCCGTATCATTGTTGAATGACATTTCTAGTTACGTACAGAATATCGATTATACAAGAGACATGTCGTGAGAAGAATATTTTTTGGTTTTTATATTTTATATTGTTTTTGTATTTTTGGAATTTTTCTATTTTTATATTCTGTTTTTGTTGGTTTTTCAAATTTTGTATTTTGTTTTTTGAAAATATTTACATGCGAAGCTTTTTAAGATAAATCAAGAAGATTCGATAAGACTTTCTAACTCTTTGGGAGTTAGGCTTCGCATTCCAATTCGTCGAACTAAGTTATCAAACCACTCTTTTGGGAGGGCTTTAGTAAATAGATCGGCGAGTTGGTATTCAGTCTTCATGAAAAATAATTCAACAGTACCCTCTTCGACATGTTCCTTTATGAAGTGATAGCGGACTCTAATGTGCTTGGTCTTCGAGTGTTGCACGGGATTGCACGAGATGGCTATGGCACTTTTCGAGTCACAATACATAGGTATGCAGTCGAAGGAGTAGCCATAATCTGTGAGTTGTCTCCTCATCCATAGAACTTGGGCACAACACGCAGATAGAGACACATACTCGGCTTCTGCGGTTGATAACGCCGTGCAGTCTTGTTTCCTCGATGACCAGCCTACTAGCTTTTCTCCAAGAAATTGTGCTCCCCCGGATGTACTTTTTGCAGTTACTTGGCATCCATCATGGTCGACATCTGAAAAGGCTGTTAGTGTAAACTCCGAATCCTTCGGATACCAAATTCCCATGTTAATGGTTCTTCGTAGGTACCGAAAGATCCGTTTAACCTCTTGGAGGTGAAGTTCGGTAGGCCTTGCCTGAAACCGTGCTAATAAACAGACAGCAAAATGAATATCGGGTCGACTGGCTGTTAGATACATGAGAGACCCAATCATGCTTCGATATTTCTTCGGATCCATGGGTTTCCCATATAAATCAGCTCCAATTTTGGGTGAAGTGACCATTGGTGTACCAACAGAGTCACAATTTTCCATTCCATGTTTCTTTAAAATCTCAATTGTATATTTAGCCTGATTAATGAAAATGCCACAATGGGATTGATGGATTTGAAGTCCAAGGAAGAATTTTAATTCGCCCATCATATACATTTCAAATTTACTTTTCATGAGATTTTCAAAATGTTTTGAATGTTTCGGATTAGTGGACCCAAATATTATGTCGTCCACGTAAATCTGAACAATCAAAATGTCATCTTTGAATTTTTAGTAAACAAGGTCGGGTCAATTGTTCCTTTGGTGAAATTATTAAGAAGTAGGAAAGATGATAATTCATCGTACCACGCCCTTGGGGCTTGTTTCAAACCATAGATAGCTTTCTTTAGCTTGTAGACGTAGTCTGGATGATCTTTGTCGACGAATCCGTCTGGCTGACTCACGTACACTTCTTCTTTCAGAGTTCCATTCAAGAAAGATGTCTTGATGTCCATCTGATAAACCGTGATGTTTTTGTGAGCTGCGTAGGCTAAGAAAATCCTGACTGCCTCAAGCCTTGCTACTCGCGCGAATGACTCATCAAAATCTATCCCCTCTTCCTGTCTGAATCCCTTGGCCACTAGACGAGCTTTGTTGCGAATTACAGTCATCTCTTCATCCTTTTTGTTCTTCCATAACCACTTAAGATCAATGACGAGCTTGTCGATTGGTCTCGGCACTAAATCCCAAGTGTCATGTAATTGATATTGGAGAAGTTCTTCCTGCATCGCTTCTATCCATGCATTGTCTGTCATTGCCTCCCGAATGTTCTTTGGCTCATTTAGACTGACTGAGCAGACGTAGATGCACATGTCGCAGTCGGTGGCAAGTTGTCTTCTCGTCTGTATAGGCCTTGAAGGTTCACCAATGACATGTTCTATTGGATGGTCTTTAGTCCACTTTAACGTTGAAGGGTATCTTGGATTTGACGAGTGCGTGTTAGAAGGTTCATGTAATCTAGAAGACGATTCAGCAGAATCCGTTCCAAATGGGGTTTCGAATGGTTCTTCTTCTAACACATCATCGTTTTGTTGTTGTTCTTCTTAAATTGGTGTGGTTTGGTTTTGCTCATCAACTCTTGGTAATACAATCTCAATTACTGGAGTTGCTGGAGTAGATGTTGATGACGTTGAGGGAGTTGGTGCGGCAGCTTCGATTGTTGTAGATGCATCTTGCGGTGGTGGTGGTGGATGTTGATGTTGTTGAGCGGATGCAGCGGAATGTTGTTTTGATGCATTTGTCGAAGCTCCACCATAGTACTCATCATACCTAAACTTGAAGAAATTATCCAGTTCTTGATTTGTTGGTTTTTCGGTTGTAGTTGACTGAGCTCTTTGGGGTATGAGTCCTGAACTGATATGTCCAGAAGTTTCAGCGTTTGATGCGGGTCCGAATCTGGTATAATTAGGAGCCATTGGGTTAAGCGCGGGTTCTAGAGCGAGTCTCTCAGAAGCCATTTGTGAAATTTCATCAAACTTCACATTCATCGTCTCCATTACTCTTTTCGTCCTTCTATTATACACCCTGAATGCCCTCAGGTTTTCTGAGTAACCAATGAAGATACCAATATCACCCTTAGCTTTCAGCTTCCCCAGATCTTCTCTGTCATTCGTAGGATAGCACAAAGCGCCAAATACATGAAGGTAAGAGATGTCGGGTTTTTTGTTGTTCACTAGCTCATATGGGGTTTTATTGAATCTTGGATGGATAAGGGATCGGTTTTGAGTGAAACAAGCAGTGGCAACAGCATCAGCCCATAAGAATAATGGTGTACTGGAATAGATCAGCATCGTGCGAGCAGCTTCGACAAGAGTTCTGTTTCTTCTTTCAACTACCCCATTCTGCTGTGGAGTTCTAACAGCTGATGTCTGGTGAGTAATTCCAGTTTCTTCAAAATATGTTCTCAACTCCTGATTGGTGAATTCCGTGCCATTATCAGTTCTTACAATCCTAACTGGAGCTTGAAGTAGAACTTGTATTCGCTTCAGGAAGGTGATGATGATGCCTGGTGCTTCGTCTTTTGACCTCAAAAACTTTACCCATGTACATCTTGAATAGTCATCGACGATTACAAGAATATACTTTTTCCCATTGATACTCTCAACTCTCATTGGGCCACATAAGTCCATATGCAACAAATGTAACTTATCGACCGAACTGGGTACGGTTTTAGGTTTATATGTTGCTCGTTTGCTTTTTCCTTGCTCACAGGATGGACATAAGTGATCTTTGGTGTATTTGAATTTAGGGAGACCGGTGACGATGTTGTCTTTGGCAAGATTGGTTAAGGTATCGAAGTTGAGATGGGATAAACGTCTGTGCCACAACCAGGACTTAGTTTCGTCAGCTCTTGTCATGAGACAAATTGGTGATGAAGAGGCCATTTGGTTTATGTCGATAGCATAGAGATTGGTGCCACGATTTTCGGTTAAGAGATCATCCCCAATCAAATTCCTAACGAAGCAAGAATTTCGTCTAAATGCAACCTCTAAATCTGCATCACAAAACTGCCCAACTGAAAACAGATTGTGTCCCAACCCTTCGACATAGAAAACCCGAGTGATTAAGAAATTCCCGAACTGAAGATCTCCATAACCCAGAATAGCTGCTACATGATCATTTCCAAACCGAACTGTTCCCATGAACTTCTATACAAAGTTGATCAGCAGCTTCAGATTCCCGGTCATGTGCTTGGAGCAACCCAAGTCGACGATCCAAAGACATATTTTGATAACTTGCCAATAACAGATGATTGTGCATTTGGAAACCGTTTTTCATTTGGTTCCATTGGGTTAGGGGTAACAAGCGAAATACAATCATAGATGGTTTTTACTGGTTCTTCCTTAGCCTTTTTTATTCTACCATTTTCTAGACTGAATTCTCTACCCGTTGGAATCCATACGCACAATTTAAGATAGTTCCTAGGTAGAACACTACTAGTGGAGGACCTAGCTGATTTAATGATTGTTTTAACATATCTCAATTTAGCACTAGTTCCTGGAGGAACATCTTTCTGTTTTGGCATGGCATTCACATTCACAGAATTAGAAACAATATCATCACACACATTTTCAGACAACGATTTCTTGTTCATTAAACAAACAGAGTCATTACATGCACTAGAATCATTAGTCTTAACATTACATCCAGATGAAAATGTTTCTTCTTGGGAAGCGATAAATTCCTAGGGTGTTCTTCTACTTTTTCCGTTTTATTATTGACTTCACTCTTAGATGCAGACGAGACTCTATTCCTTGTATTGCTCCTAGGCTTTGGTTTGCTGCTCCTAGAGGTACTTGCTACTCCTGTAGAAGGTAAGGAACACTCATTAGAATTTATTTTGTTGTCCTTTGATTCAGTTGTAGCATTCCTAGTCGCTTTTGGATTATCTTTAATACTTTTGTCTATAGCCCTATATGTTTGAGATGTAGAGGTAAACGCAGTAGTGGGACTAATCCTATAAAGGCCAGGTGCTATCACTTTTGGGTTTTCGACAACCGCTTTCTCTTTTCCTTTCTCATTTTCCTTAGGCAAGGGTGTAGAAATAGACATTTTTGGTCTAGCAATCTTATTTTCCTCACTCTTCCTATTTTGACATTCAAGCTGAGACTTCAAAAGATCAATTTGTTCTTGCATGTTTTTGTAAGAACGCTCATACGACAATTTGTCATACTTGCATTCTTCCTTTTTACGATCAAGTTGTTTAAAATATGTTATGTTTTCCTTTTCAATCCTAGCAAATGCATTTTCATATTGTTCAACAACTTTAGAAGCCTCAGCTCGAATTCTTTCATCATCTTCCACAGAATATGTTTGGTAAATAATGGACATTATATCAGTCGATGGAGCTACCTCAGAGAGTATGTCATTGTGTTTTTCCAAAACTTTAATGTGTTCAATGTTTTCATTAGCTTCCTTTACCAGGGATTTGTGGTCCTTGACAAAGTCGGCTGCTTCTTTTAAAAGACATCTTTCAACATTAAGAGTTATTGCATAAACTGCATCGATTACAGGATTGATTTCTGTTTCAAACATCTTTTTCTGTTCTGACTCAAAACTTGAAAACCAATCATTGTATTTACTTTCTGTTTTGGATGCCACAATTGTCTGAAGCATTTCAATTCGCCTTTTAAGATCGTCCAAAAATCGTCTAGCTTCACTTGAGTGACAAGTGTCTTTAGAGGACATTTGTTCGATGATAGAAAGATGTTTTGAAATAGCTTTTCTTTGTGCGACAACCACTGGTTTTTTGAAAAACAATGGTGACTCTTTTTGAACAAGAAGAACGCCAGAATCTATGTTAAGCTTGTTATAATCAATTGGTTTAATTTCTGGGTTCATTTATCTCATTTTAACACGACTCTCTTCAGTAAGCTCAATCGTTTCATAAGAATCCCGAATTTCGAGAGGGTCATGATTATCATTTAACACACTACCATTATATAACACATTCTGAGCTTTCTGAGCTTTCTTGAGATAATAAGGGTTTTCACAACCGAGAGCTATTTTCTTCTTTGTATGTAAAATCGGGTTTGGATCGTTTATTATTATGTTAGCTATTTTCTTTCCCCGTTCGGCTCACAAACGAAAACCAATGGCCTTGCTTGCACAACCTATAGAACACCCTGAACAAGGGAACGGTTGGCCGGACGTCTAAGCTGTAACAACGGATCTCAAAAAGTGTCACCCTATTCAAACCTATCGGAACAAGTTGGGAGATGTGCACCCTGAAATATTGTATCACCGCCAGTAAAAAGGTGGAAAAGGGTATCCTAACACCCCCTTGCTTTAACTGATGAATGTAAATACCTATCTTATCATCCGGTAGCTCATTCATGGTCATGTTCTCCGGTGGAAGTATGGGATGTAGATCCGGAGGGATACCGTACTCTAATATCACATCATCTAAATCTTTCTGCGTCATCTTAGAAGTATGTATGTGCATGTCAAACTTAGGGATAACCTTACTAGCCGAAGGTCCAGGTTTACTAACTAACGGATGGTTTTCCGGTACATTCATCTCTCCGGGTTCGCTAACGGCCATGACTAAAAGGATGTCGAGGAATATATATGCAAGATAATTACAAGAGAAATGTAAAACGCACCTCTTAAAAAACCCTGGAAGATGTTGCACCAAAATCGTTCGGTGATAGCAAGATATAAACTCCGAAATAAACAGTGAAAAGTAAAAAAAATGAAAAAGGTAAAGCAGTATATATAGGGAAAACCTAGAAGGACGCGAAATGTCACATCAAACAAGTACTTCTCTGACGTGGCTGAATATGGAACGTTCGATCTCTGCGGTAAATGGCACGTGGTATACAGTTGTGCACGGTAAAATAATATTATCTTTATTCAGCCCATGGGCCTAGAACTTAAGCGGCCCAAGAAAGCTTAACAGGCCCCGTTCAGCTATCCAAAGAACGGTTATGTAACCTGATTACGCGTGACAAGGATAAGGGAAGCACATGAGACGCAAGTTTTCAAGTATTGCATTACATCTAAAACCGATACTCCAATACGGGGGGGGGGGCATGTTGGCGTATGTGTCCGGACGTCATATTTCGTCTGGACTAGACGCTCACTTCCGGACATACTAGCCGAAGGGCCAAACGCCGCCATTTACCAACGGACAATCCCATCAACCGCCGCCACGCCACCATCCCAGATTTCCTGGTATTGTGTCTCTCACGTGACTTGACACCTACCTACTAGACTAGGCATAGCTCGGCATGCTTAGTCCCTAGGCAAAACAGGTAACGAGGTGAAGGTAGTATAAATACCACCACCTCATTTATGATTCTCAACTAATACACTCACATAACATTTACTCTCATTTATTACCTCACCCTTCATATCACAATATACTTACTCTCACGCCGAAGGTTGGCCTTTGGATAAAACCCAAGGCGAGTCTAACGTGCGTGTTTCTTGTGTGTAGGAGCTTATTGCCATCTGGAGGAAACCATCCAAAGGATCATGTAAAGAAGTAGGACCCACTCAGAAGGTTTTACTTCAATGGCTATCATTAACAAGAAAGAAAGTGCATTAACTAGTACGTTGTCTATACTTCTAATCCCATAACTTAAAATTCCAAATCGCATAACAGAACTTAAAAACAGTTTATATTTGATAATTCGATCATCAGAATTAATAAGAAGCAACAAAGGAAGATGGATAACTACAAATGATGACGTATAGTCCGTATTCGGGTCACGAACCCGACCCATACTCATACCCATCACGAATGGGCTATTATGATAACGGTTTGGGCTCACGATAGCCCAAGCCCGAAGTTATTTATGACTTTGATATAAGATATCTCTTATTTATGGGATGTATATCAAGTGGCCGACTTAGGCGGGATACGCGAAGGGTAAGGAACACGAAACCAACTAGGGTTTCGGGTATATATATAGAGTCCTTCGACTCTCATTAGAGGTACGACACATTAACCTTAACTCTTCAACTAAACCCTAAAACCGATTACTTACTCTCACGCCGGAGGATAATCGTGGGAGACAATCCCACGATAAGCCTAACGGTGTTTTTCTGTTTTCTTAGTGCGCAGGTCTCAAGCATTAAGATCGAATTGGTACGGAATCAAGGAACGCCCAACTTTTGTATCAACAAGTGGCGCCATCCGTGGGACCCTACACTAAGAGCTTTGCCAAAAAACTAGAATGACGAAGCACGGAAAGGAGCGGACTCCGCATGCGAAGAAAACGCATGACGATTTACTAGGGAAGAAACAGCAAACTGATGCGGCCTCCAAGCAGACCTCTGGAACAACCAGTGCGCCTAGAAGCTTAGGGTCGTACTCAGATCTGCTCTTTACTCCATTAGAACCGCTCACTATGACTACCAATGCTACTACAACAAGTACTAGCGCGGTAGACATACAGCGCACTCCTCTCACCATGCCAGAAGTAAACTTCACCGAGCCACTGAACGCGCCAATCTGAAACAAGGATCTTGTTTTGGAAACAGACCCCATCGCGCTAGAAGGAGTCACGCCTGAACTAGCGCCAAGTGACTTCGTATCTCAAAACTACGAAGCCTTGGCTACACTCATGCGAGAGGAGGCAAAGAAGAGGTCGAGCCAAAGTCTGCACGCCAGGCTCAACTTCGACCCTGAGTATGAAGCATCCCCACCGCGCTACCGAAAGGAAAGACGCGAGAAGGATAGCCGCAAACAACCAGTGTTTACCAGGATTGGAAGGAAGGTTGTGGATGATGAAGCAGCCGACTTTCAGCATCTGGAGGAGCATGAAGATGGGGAACGGCGCGCCAATGTCCACGCTAGGCTTGGCAGTCGCAGGGTTCAGGATAGGCTTGGGCGACGATGCTCCCCAAGTGAAAGCCCTTCAAGCTCTGATTCCGAGGATAGTCGGCGCAAGCGCCGCCGAGGAGCAAGCTCAGATTCCGATGATAGTCGACGCAAGCGTCACAAAAGAGTACGCTCATCCTCAAGTGAGTCCTCGGACAACGAGGACAAAGAAACTGGACACTGGAAATCAAGAGGAAAATACCGCGACCAGGAAGACGAAGACATGTCTCTTCCCTGGCGTCGCCAAAAAGTTGATGCGTTTACTAGGCGCATCAGCGATTTTTCGGAAAATAAGAAAAGGCGCATGCCTGCTAACGTCAAAACATATGATGGGACAGGTGATCCTGATGATCACCTAAAAATTTTCGAATCAGCAGCCACTATCGAAAATTGGCCACAACCTGTGTGGTGCCATATGTTCAACTCTACATTAGTAGGGAGTGCGCGCAACTGGTTCAGTAAGCTTCCACGCAGAAGCATTGGTGGGTTTGAAGAGTTGCGAAAGGCGTTTCGTTTAAATTTTACTCAAAGGAAGAAGTGCGCCAAAAACCCTGTCGAACTCGCTAGGGTTAAACAGCGACAAGGGGAATCCACAAGCGCTTTCATGGAGCGCTTTAAGGACGAATGCATGCAAGTCAAGGCGTGCCCAGAGATACTAAAAATATCGGGTTTTATGAATGCAATCAATAACCCAGATTTGATTAAAAAGTTAAACGATAGGGTTCCCCTAACCTTTGACGAACTCATGAAGCGCACGAGGTCCTTCGTCCAAGGAGAAGCAGCCGCTGCGGATAGCAAGAAAGGCTACTCGAACCATAGGTCACAAGAAGAGTCAAGGAGACAATCCAATGATCAGAGTGGCAATCGTAACAAAAGTTATCGCACCCAAGGGGGCGGAAGGGGAAACGACAAGTACACCCCATTAACAAAAACTCCAAAGGAGATATTCGCGACGGAAGGTGCGAATTTTCCAAGACCCCCACCTATGCGCACCCCTGAGGATCGGCGCGTAGGGAACGGATACTGCGAGTATCACGCACAGAAGGGCCATACCACTAATGAATGTGTCCAGTTACGCCAACTAATCGAGAAACTAGTGAAAGAAGGCAGATTGGACCACCTCGTTAAAAATATTAAGGAGGGGAAAGACAAGCAGAGAACTGGAGGCAAGAAGGAAGCGCCTAAGGAAAAAGCTGATACTATCTACATGATACAATCATGGCAGCGAAAGATTAGGCAAAAGGTGAGCCAGAAATTCTCTCATGGAAGCGAAATCTCCTTCCCCACCTTGACTGCGGACAACGCAGTGGCAGAACCACTTACCATTGAAATAAATGCGGGGGGTCACGACATCCACCGCATGTATGTCGATGGGGGCGCATTAGCGGATATAATGTATGAACATTGCTTCAAGAGATTGCGTCCTGAGATACAAAGACAGTTAAATCCAGCCACGACTGCGCTTACTGGCTTTACAGGAGAAAAGATATGGCCTATGGGGCAACTGCGCCTACTAGTTGCTGTCGGTAATAAGGAACACTCCACGACAGCCTGGATGAACTTTATGGTGATCAAATCCCCTTCGCCATACAATGGCATCATTGGAAGGTCAGGAATCTCGGCGTTGCGCGCGGTACCATCCATAGCGCATGGGATGCTCAAATTCCCAGTAGAAGGCGGCATTGTCACCATTTACAACAACGCTGCGCCACCAGAAGAATGTAACACGATTACATGTGAGACGACGCACGTCCCAGAATAGAGCGCAGCTAAAGTTCCAAATTTGAAGGTCGCAATTCACCCTGATTACCCAGAACAAGAAGTATCAATCGGAGGATCGCTGTCTGACAAAGGCAGAGCAGCCGTGTGCGCACTCTTACAGAGGAATCTGGATATCTTTGCCTGGGAACCAAAGCACATGACTGGTGTGCCACGCTCGATCGCAGAACACAAGCTAAAAATCCGACAAGGATATTCCCCAGTGCGGCAGAAAAAGCGCGGCCAAGCTCCAGAGCGCGCAAAAGCCATTCTGGAGGAAGTACACAAACTTGTGGACGCAGGCATCATGCGTGAAGTCTATTACCATGACTGGCTCTCTAATCCAGTCATGGTCAAGAAGGGTGATGGCAGTTGGCGGATGTGTGTGGATTTCACTGACCTCAACAAAGCATGTCCACAGGACTGCTATCCGCTACCAGAGATAGACTGGAAGGTAGAATCTCTGTGTGGATATCCCTTTAAATGTTTCTTAGACGCATACAAAGGGTACCACCAAATCCAAATGGCCAAGGAAGACGAGGAAAAAACAGCTTTCCACACAAGCCAAGGTGTCTATTGTTACACAAAGATGCCTTTTGGCCTGAAGAATGCGGGCGCCACCTACCAGCGATTGGTAGATAATGCATTTGAAAAGCAAGTGGGCCGCAACTTAGAAGTTTATGTGGATGATCTTGTCATAAAAAGTGATGCGTGGTTTTGCAACCTTACAACAGGTTTTACCTCTCGAGGGATCTCAAGAGGCTTACAACCCCACCAGGCAGTGTACCTGACCGATGTAGTATAGTGTAGTGGTAAGTACGGGGGATTGATCGTTCTCCACAGGGAATAGTGTTCGTTAGGTATGAAAAACTACTTTAATAGGTCTAAGGGTGAGGGAAGATTCTTTTTGTATTTTTATATTTTTATGAAAGCAAGTAAAATCTCGGGTTTGAAAGAGTGGGCGGAATTAGTTGCTAGTCAACTAACCCAAATAACTACAAATGCAAATAAAATAAATAACAGAAAATGAAAAGGTTGTGAAACTTATGTGGAGAGAAATGTGTTTACTTAGATTTCCTTACTCCCTAACTATCTTTTACCGGTTGATTAGTGTGTATTAATTGCGTGGATGACGGGTGTATTCCTTAATACCAATCGTGGGGTGGCGTACGTACTTCCCCAACTCTATGAGCTCCTACTTCACTCCTATGTCGAGCCGGCTAAGAAGCTCCTAACATGGGATCACTAGAATTCGCTCATGCATTAAATACAACCATAAAAACCTTAGTACGCATTGGTTCATGTTTCTTAAGACGTTCAAGCAAGTTACCGTATAGGAAGTTAGCCAGTTTTCTTAAGCCTAACATCGATAAACAATCATCCAATACAATTAATAACACACTAATAACCAATAATCAATAGCTAGGTTTCATTAGATCTAAGCAAACACAAGATAAATCTAGCCTAGCATGTTAATCAAAAGACAAGAACAAGATGTAATCAAACAACACATAGACATATTGAATGATTAAATAATCACTTATCTTCAATTAAACATGGGAGATCCAAAGGTATGAAAACCCTTAAAAATGGAAGAAATTCGTCTTAGGGTTTATCCTCCAAAGTTACACACAATAAGTTCCACTCTAATGACAAAAAATTGCAAAACTATATATAGAGTTTAAGGGCTGACGGCGTCACGTTGTAGATCCTGACGCCGTCACCTCGCCGCTTTTAGGGTTCCCGGATGGCCTTCCTGACGCCGTCCCTCTTTAGACCTCCAAAATCCGCTCTGGCTTATCAAAGCTTGACGCCGTCAGAAATGAGCTTGACGCCGTCCCTCTTTAATTTAAACCGTGATGGCCTTGATCACTTCAAAGGGTGACGCCGTCAGATTTTTCATGCAAAATTCTCTAGCTTATCATGTGTATTTTTTCATGTCCACCTTTTTTGCCAAGCCATGATGCCGTCAAGGGCAATCCCTGACGCCGTCAAAGGTACTTTTCAGCCGATTTTGAGACTTTGTCGTTTTCTTCACTTTTATGCTCCAAAAACGTCCAAAATGCTTCCTTTTCCAGATTTCTTCTCAAAAGTACCTAAAATGACAAAAGGAACGATTTAGGGCAATATTTGATCAAATAAATACGATTTAGGGCTTAAATGACCCCCTAAAAGCGTTACACTTTTCGCTTCATCAAATACCCTTACACTTGAGATTTGCTTGTCCTCAAGCAAATGCGCTTTTATTCTAATCAAAATACAAGTTAGGGGTCATCTAACGCTAATATAAAAGTAATTACAACAAATAGTCGTTCCATTTTAATCATAATAAGCACGGAGATTACAAACTAGCACCTCACAAGTAGTGTTTAGATACTCACATCTCTCAAGTGTCATCAAAATAAATCTCATAAATGAAAACGGATAATATCTCTCACTACCTGTCATAGCAAATAGATTACCATAGGCTTGGGCAAGGATCAAAAACCTCCTCCACTAGGCGTAAGCACCTAAGATAAACTATCAAAGAGGGCTTTTAAACGGGTCATAACGTTAGGTGTAGGGATATGATAAACACGGTTTTATTGGATAAAGGATATTTTACTGGTGGCGAGTTAAATATCTTGATCAATTACATGTACTATACAATGTTGCTAAGCCAAGACTCGACTCAATCTTAAGCTAAAAACAAAATAACAAAAACATAAAATAAACATAAAATGAAACGGGATGGTAGCCCGTATGTTTTTTTCTACTTTTCTTTTTCTCATTTTTTTTGTATTTTTCTAGATTTTTTTTTTTTTTTTTTTTTTTTTTTTTTTTTTTTTTTTTTTTTTTTTGCCCTACCATCCAAAATAATATATCACAGGGGCGTTGCATTCCCCTTACACTTGAACTTTTACATAACTTTACAAATAACTATTCTAATGACTCGAATTAAGATAATCGAAACACTTGGAGTACTTTTAAAATATTTAGCACATATGGGGGTAATAATGTTGTTCTTCTCCATTACTCCATTACACTAGTACTTTACCCACGAGTCCCAATCGTCCCAAAACAATATGTACAAGGATATGACTCGACTTAGCAACCATGTAATCAATTAGATAATTAACTTGGGTTTAAACAAATATTGTCACAATAATGCACTAAAAATGAGTGCATACAAGGTAGGCTAAGGCGATTTGGGTGTACATTTAAGTGGGGTGTAAAGAAATTCTTCTTTTAAGTAAAATGCTTAAAGGTCGAAATGAAAAGATAGGCTCTGAGGGGTGTACTAGGGGTATCGTGTACT
Source organism: Artemisia tridentata subsp. tridentata (assembly GCA_021014915.2). Classification (NCBI taxonomy): domain Eukaryota; kingdom Viridiplantae; phylum Streptophyta; class Magnoliopsida; order Asterales; family Asteraceae; genus Artemisia; species Artemisia tridentata. The sequence goes on along the minus strand of CP139502.1, from coordinate 345,312,514 downwards.
GAAAATGAGTACAACGCAAAGGGTTTGGGAGAATTACTTGACCAATGTAGCCAACGTAATTATAACAAAAACACAGGTGTAAAACAATGGGTTAATCCTAATGCCTCTTATCATGTAGTAAATCTAACTACACGAATGTAGTCTCACTTGTGGCCTCGGAATGGTCCTAACGCAAGTTCTAGAATCTAAGTGCTACCGGTACACACATCATAGCATAAATGCTTTTCCTACCAATTCTAGGGGCGAAACTCACATATTTGGGGGTGGAAAATTTTTTAGTGGTACGGTTTTTTTGTGCTAGTCATATAACTCCTATCCGTGATACGCTCATTAAGATCAAAGTTTCACTCCTAAATGTTGTAAAAAATTTTAAATTTGACACTAAAATTGCCCTAACAAGTATTTCTCTCAGTTTTATTACACATCTACTATTAAACAAACAAAAATCAAGCGTAAAAGCATTCTCTAATCGTACTTAACCCCCCCTTACACTTAAGATGAACATTGTCCCCAATGTTCAAATAACAAGATGTAAAAGTAATAAGGTAAAAGAATGAAATCAAATACTCCCCTGATTCGCTCGGTGGATAATGTGGTAACATGGTTAGATCTTCTTCCAAAGTAATGTTGAAGCTCCATGACTAATGCATCGCCATAAGCTTGATTCTACAAACATCTCCTTGTCCAAAATAACCTGTTAAACCTGAGAAAACAAACACGAAAACCTGCATAACATCGGCGGGATAAATCTATATATAAGGATATAATGCATGCGGAATGATAGTTTTGCAGATTCATGGAGATTATAAGTTAGAGATTTAATAAAAACTTTTTATGAAAACAAAACTTTCAAAAATTTCAGAAAATTCAAATCTGACGCCGTCAGGTTGTAAAGCCTAACGCCGTCAGAAATGATCTGACAGAATTCTCATGTTAAGTTTCCGGAAAATTTTTGGAAAAACCTATACCTTACTTCCTGGAATTCCTGCAAAACATCATTATGACTCGATACAAGCATTTGACTCAAACAATTACTAATACGTATGTTAATTTAATATTATTACGATTCATGTTCATTTGTGTTCTAATAAACCGATTTGGATTTCCCTTACACTTATCTTTTGCAAAATACCTTTATATGTAGTTAAGACGAAGTTAAAAACAAAATAAAGCATTTTCACAATTTAGTTTTGAACATGAATCAATAAAAATAAAAATTAAACACACATACGGAAGCAAATAAAATCAAACAAACAAACAAATAAACACACAAAACAAATAAAGCTTGGGTTGCCTCCCAAGAAGCGCTTTTCTTTATTAACGAGTCTTGTAGCTAGACTCAAAGTCACGTACATTACGTGATTCCATCATTGGTCACGGTTTCTAGGCCATTCTCCTTTGATTCTCTATCAGGATCACTTTCATAGTAAAGGTATTTCGGGTCCTCGAGATCAAAAGGATTATTTTGGTATTTAGAACTAAGCTCCTTAACTTGCTTAAAGAATCCACTTGACAGGTCAAAAGTATCCTTATATCCTCTTCTCACATCATCATCACATAACACGAGTTGGGAACTTAACCCATCGAGCCCTCCATAATCAATCTCCTTGAATTCTCTCATCTTGTAAGGCGTTTGGTATGAGATTTCCCTAATCCCGTCGGTGAAAGTCATGATCCCATTGAGCTCGTCCACAACCAAGCTTGTGGCTTTGCAAAAAGGTGCCCCAAAAACAACTTGTGATAACCTGGGATCGATGTACTTTTCGATATTATCGACGATTGCGAAGCTCATAGTGAATGTCATATTTCCTACAAACACCTGTACATCATCATCTATGCCAATGTCATCCTTCCCTTTATGAATCATTCCCCATCTGCAAATGTTGTTATAATGAAACAAGGACATCACATTTTTGGGTAAACATGTGTCAATGTAAACATTATAAAAATGCTTGTGACCAATCATGCAAGGTATTTTGAGATTATTTGGATCGCGTTGCTTAATAAGGCCAGGCCTTCTACCGTGTAGCCCCCATGTGTTGCAAATTGCTGATGGTCGATACTCATACACTTCTTCACAACCATCCCGAAAAATCACTTTCCTGACACCATCGGTAAACAATGCACTACGATCATCCTAATCGAGTATTACTCCCGTTGCTTTTATGAATGGTTTGCCTAGAACAAGGCTAGTTAAGGGTGGGTTGATGATAGAGTTCATGCCATTAAATACAGTTAGCTCGGTATGAAAGAGGAACTTTTCTATCACAATTGGTACCCTTCTTATTACCCCGATGATATTAGACCCTTCATATTTGACCTGTTCGGTGAAGGCTTCGTTATATAGAGAAAGGGATATTGCATTCATAGAAGAGTTGGGGTTTATGTAGGCATCTTTAATAAACTTTTTCCTAGTGGTGCAAGATATCTTAAAGACCCTGGGAGCGCCATCCTCTATTCTCTCTCCAAACCCCAAAGGCAACTTTGCTGTGCCCCTCTCAAGTTCCTCCACCAGGGGGCAGTCTAGCAGTCCTGGGAGCCCATGAGGCATTTCGGATTTCTCTTCCGAGCCCTCCTCATCATTTAACTCTCTTGTACTAGAGTTCTTTGGTGAGTCTAGATAGTCGCCGGGCGCCTCGGTGTTCTTTTCGGGAACTTCACCCTCCATTTCATTGTCCACGTTCACGGTTGATTGTTGGTCCAGATTGGGTTTAGGAACAGGTATTGTTGTAATGGTGTTCACGAAGTGGAGTGGTTTCGAAGGGGTATGAGCATCTCCAGTTCCTTTTCCGTTTTGTGATATGTGTTTGAAGAGTTTACTAGGGTGCTTGATCTTTACAGGAGGGGGTGTTTGGTGAGTCACCGTGACAGATTTGATCTCATTAACTTGTGCCAACTCACAAGTTGACCTGCCAGCAATGCGATCATTGATAACTTTTAACAGGTTATCAACCTTGTTGTTCATATCAACTTGCTGTTGTCTGAATTGATTCTCGAGTTTGGAGAGCTGTGTTTCTTGAGAGAGAATGAATTTTTGCAGTGATTCCTCGCGATTTTGTTGTTTATGCGTATGCTGGTGAGGATAATGTTCAGACCAGGTGAGTGGGGGAGAGTCATTGAATGATACGCTTCGAGTTTGGTTCCAACTAAAATCTGGCTTACCCTTCCATGCCTCATACCAATCTTCGGAATTCTTTGGTCCATAATTAGTGGTGAGCCACTTATCTCCCGCCTTATCAATTCGCGAGGATGCGAATCCTTTGAAAGCCTGTTTGGGGAGTTCCATGCAATCATGAGTGTCGTGGGGACCACTACATAATTTACACGAAGAAGTGATTTTGTTCATTTGGCTTGAAGGTTTAGGAGCCTCGTAGGATTTCATAAGAAAATTGACTTGGTCTTCAAGTTCTATGATCCTATGGTCAGAAGTGCTTGAATTGTTCGAAGTCAAAGATATTGCCTTGACCGTTTTATTCAAATCATGGGGATCACTCCAACTTTCGTTGTCATAAAGAGCAAGATCTTCTAGGAGAGCCCATGATTCTTCCGCACTTAGATCACGTAGCTTACCACCGGCCGATTGGTTAATGGTTTGCCTCGTGGAGAGATTGATATGGTCATAGAAGATTTGGACTTGGAGCCAAAGTTCTATGCCATGGTGAGGGACTTTTTGGTGTAAGTCCTTGAATCGAGTCCATGCCTCGTAGAGGGTTTCGCCTTGACGTTGTTGGAACATCAAGATATCATTCCTTAGCTTGGTAGTTCTTCCCGGTGGGAAAAACTGAGCAAGGAAACGAGTGGTGAGATCATCCCAAGAGGTGATGGATCCTGCGGGTAGACGCTCTAGCCATTGACTAGCTTGGTCCCGCAGAGAGAATTGAAAGAGACGCAGTCGGGTCGTCTCTCGAGTGGCAATATCAAGGTCTATAGAATCAACGATTTTGAGAAAGTCCTTGAGATGTTGGTTAGGATCTTCGGAACGAAGTCCATGGAATGCGCATCCGCTTTGCACCAACCGGATGGTGTCGGATCGCAAGGGAGTGACATTGGCTCCTTGAGTGAGCTCAATGGTGTTTCGATAGCCGTGGTGGCTAGGACGGGAGTAGTCTCCTAAGGTACGGGCTCTAGGAGATGGTGGTGGTTGTTGTGGTGGTGGGTTGTTGGGATCAAGGATATTACCACCCTCCATGATGTCGGATGGTAATGGTTACGAACAAAGAAACGAAGAAAAAAAAGATAGACTAAAGAAAACCTAGAAAAATAAAATAAAAATCTCACTAGAAAGGAATCTAGTGAGTAGACCTATAAAATAAAAATTCAACCTAAACAATAACTATTCCCCGGCAGCGGCGCCAAAAACTTGATGCGTGGTTTTGCAACCTTACAACAGGTTTTACCTCTCGAGGGATCTCAAGAGGCTTACAACCCCACCAGGCAGTGTACCTGACCGATGTAGTATAGTGTAGTGGTAAGTACGGGGGATTGATCGTTCTCCACAGGGAATAGTGTTCGTTAGGTATGAAAAACTACTTTAATAGGTCTAAGGGTGAGGGAAGATTCTTTTTGTATTTTTATATTTTTATGAAAGCAAGTAAAATCTCGGGTTTGAAGGAGTGGGCGGAATTAGTTGCTAGTCAACTAACCCAAATAACTACAAATGCAAATAAAATAAATAACAGAAAATAAAAAGGTTGTGAAACTTATGTGGAGAGAAATGTGTTTACTTAGATTTCCTTACTCCCTAACTATCTTTTACCGGTTGATTAGTGTGTATTAGTTGCGTGGATGACGGGTGTATTCCTTAATACCAATCGTGGGGGGCGTACGTACTTCCCCAACTCTATGAGCTCCTACTTCACTCCTATGTCGAGCCGGCTAAGAAGCTCCTAACATGGGATCACTAGAATTCGCTCATGCATTAAATACAACCATAAAAACCTTAGTACGCATTGGTTCATGTTTCTTAAGACGTTCAAGCAAGTTACCGTATAGGAAGTTAGCCAGTTTTCTTAAGCCTAACATCGATAAACAATCATCCAATACAATTAATAACACACTAATAACCAATAATCAATAGCTAGGTTTCATTAGATCTAAGCAAACACAAGATAAATCTAGCCTAGCATGTTAATCAAAAGACAAGAACAAGATGTAATCAAACAACACATAGACATATTGAATGATTAAATAATCACTTATCTTCAATTAAACATGGGAGATCCAAGGGTATGAAAACCCTTAAAAATGGCAGAAATTCGTCTTAGGGTTTCTCCTCCAAAGTTACACACAATAAGTTCCACTCTAATGACAAAAAATTGCAAAACTATATATAGAGTTTAAGGGCTGACGGCGTCACGTTGTAGATCCTGACGCCGTCACCTCGCCGCTTTTAGGGTTCCCGGATGGCCTTCCTGACGCCGTCCCTCTTTAGACCGCCAAAATCCGCTCTGGCTTATCAAAGCTTGACGCCGTCAGAAATGAGCTTGACGCCGTCCCTCTTTAATTTAAACCGTGATGGCCTTGATCACTTCAAAGGGTGTCGCCGTCAGATTTTTCATGCAAAATTCTCTGGCTTATCATGTGTATTTTTTCATGTCCACCTTTTTTTCCAAGCCATGACGCCGTCAAGGGCAATCCCTGACGCCGTCAAAGGTACTTTTCAGCCGATTTTGAGACTTTGTCATTTTCTTCACTTTTATGCTCCAAAAACGTCCAAAATGCTTCCTTTTCCAGATTTCTTCTCAAAAGTACCTAAAATGACAAAAGGAACGATTTAGGGCAATATTTGATCAAATAAATACGATTTAGGGCTTAAATGACCCCCTAAAAGCGGTACACTTTTCGCTTCATAAAAAGCCATACTGAAGACGAAGTGGTGCGCGATATAGAAGAAACATTTAGAACGTTATGGGCGATCAACATGAAGCTAAATCCCAAGAAGTGCACTTTCGGTGCTACAGAAGGCATGTTCTTGGGATATCTGATAGAACCAGATGGCATTAAGCCATGTCCAGAAAAAACAGAGGCTGTCATCCAACTTCCTTCACCACGCACGCTGAAAGAAGTTCAGTCTCTAAATGGAAAGCTAGCCGGTTTGAACAGATTCCTGTCCAAATCAGCGGATAAGTCACTTCCTTTATTTAAAACACTCAAGAAGTGTACTAAAAAGGGAGACTTTCGTTGGACTGCGGAAGCGGAAGAAGCTTTCACTCAGCTTAAGCAACATATAGCAGCGCTTCCTAAGCTAGTCGCACCCCGACCAGGGGAGGAGTTAATCATCTACTTATCCGCGACCCATGGAGCGATCAGCGCAGTACTACTGACGGATAGGAATTCTGTACAAACACCAGTGTATTTTGTAAGCAAAGCACTTAAAAAGACAGAGATTAATTACAGCTCAATGGAGAAGTTGGTTTTGGCATTAGTATTTGCTGCCAAAAGACTGCGCAGATACTTTCAAGCGCACCCAATAGCAGTGATTACCGACCAGCCCATCAAACAAGTCATCTCTAAACCTGACGCATCGGGGCGATTACAAAAATGGAGTGTGCTGTTAGGCGAATATAACATTTCCTATAGGCCACGCACTGCGGTCAAGGGGCAAATACTAGCAGACTTCATCATCGAAAAGCCAGACACCGATGCCGCACCTCCACCAAGCAAGGTAGAACTACAAGAGCCATGGATCTTATTCACGGATGGATCTTCATGCGTGGATGGGTCAGGCGCTGGCCTCATACTCACTAATCCAGAAGGAATGGAGTTCAATTACGCACTACGTTTTGAATTCACAGCCACGAACAACGAGGCAGAATATGAGGCCCTAATCGTTGGATTGCGCATCGCAACTCGAATGGGTGTACGCAACCTAGAAGCAAACGTGGATTCTCAATTAGTAGCCAACCATGTGTTGGGCGAATATGTGGCTAAAGAGGACAACATAGTTCAATACCTTGAAAAGACAAAGTCACTAATTCAAAGTTTTGATAGGTTTACCATCAAACAAGTTCCTAGAGGGGAAAACAAAAAAGCAGATGCACTGAGCAAGATCGCATCTACAAGCTTTGCGCACCTGTCGAAACAAGTATTGGTGGAGATTCTAAAGAACAAGTCCATCTCGGAGATGGACATATCTACGGTGATAGAAAAACAAGATCCTACATGGATGACCCCTATCATCGATTTTATAAACAAGGGCAAATTGCCCGAGGAGCAAAAAGACGCTCGACGGATACGGCGCACAGCGCAGAGGTTCGAACTTAGGGATGGTATCCTATATCGGCGCTCATTCCTACAACCATGGCTTCGGTGCGTTGGACCTCTTCAGGAAGTGATGCGTGGTTTTGCAACCTTACAACAGGTTTTACCTCTCGAGGGATCTCAAGAGGCTTACAACCCCACCAGGCAGTGTACCTGACCGATGTAGTATAGTGTAGTGGTAAGTACGGGGGATTGATCGTTCTCCACAGGGAATAGTGTTCGTTAGGTATGAAAAACTACTCTAATAGGTCTAAGGGTGAGGGAAGATTCTTTTTGTATTTTTATAATTTTATAAAAGCAAGTAAAATCTCGGGTTTGAAAGAGTGGGCGGAATTAGTTGCTAGTCAACTAACCCAAATTACTACGAATGCAAATAAAATAAAATAACAGAAAATGAAAATGTGGTAAAACTTATGTGGAGAAAAATGTGTTTACTTAGATTTCCTTACTCCCTAACTATCTTTTACCGGTTAATTAGTGTGTATTAATTGCGTAGATGACGGGTGTATTCCTTAATACCAATCGTGGGGTGGCGTACGTACTTCCCCAACTCTACAAGCTCCTACTTCACTCCTATGTCGAGCCGGCTAGGAAGCTCCTAACATGGGATCACTAGAATTCGCTTGTGCATTAAATACAACCATAAAAACCTTTAGTACGCATTGGTTCATGTTTCTTAAGACGTTCAAGCAAGTTACCGAATAGGAAGTTAGCCAGTTTTCTTAAGCCTAACATAGATAAACAATCATCCAATACAACTAATAACACACTAATAACCAATAATCAATAGCTAGGTTTCATTAGATCTAAGCAAACACAAGATAAATCTAGCCTAGCATGTTAAACAAAAGACAAGAACAAGATAGAATCAAACAACACATAGACATATTGAATGATTAATTGATAACTTATCTTCAATGTAACATGGAAGATCTCAAGGCAAAAAGCCTTGAAAAAGCTGCTAAATTCGTCTTAGGGTTTTCACACACAAAGTTCCCCAATAAGTTCCACACTAATGACAAAAAATTGCAAAACTATATATAGACTTTCAGATCTGACGGCGTCACGTTATGGAGTGTGACGCCGTCACCTCGCCGCTTTTAGGGTTCCCGGATGGCCTTCTTGACGCCGTCCCTCTTTAGCTCTCCAAAATCCGTTCTGGCGTATCAAGGCTTGACGCCGTCAGAATTAGGCGTGACGCCGTCCCTCTTTAAATTAAGTCGTGACGACCTTGATCACTCCAAAGGGTGACGCCGTCAGAATTGCCATGCAAATTTCTCTGGCTTATCATGAGTAATTTTCATATCCACCTTTTTCTTGCCAAGCCATGACGCCGTCCAGGGCAATCCCTGACGCCGTCAAAGGTAACTTTTAGCCGATTTTGAGACTTTGTCGTTTTCTTCACTTTTATGCTCCAAAAACGTCCAAAATGCTTCCTTTTCCAAATTTCTTCTCCAAAGTACCTAAAATGACAAAAGGAACGATTTAGGGCAATATTTGATCAAATAAATACGATTTAGGGCTTAAATGACCCCTTAAAAGCGGTACACTTTTCGCTTCATCAAATACCCTTACACTTGAGATTTGCTTGTCCTCAAGCAAATGTGCTTTTATTCTAATCAAAATACAAGTTAGGGGTCATTTAATGCTAATATAAAAGTAATTGCAACAAATAATCATTCCACTTTAATCATAATAAGCACGGAGATTACAAACTAGCACCTCACAAGTAGTGTTTAGATACTCACATCTCTCAAGTGTCATCAAAATAAATCTCATAAATGAAAACGGATAATATCTCTCACTACCTGTCATAGCAAATAGATTACCATAGGCTTGGGAAAGGATCGAAAACCTCCTCCACTAGGCGTAAGAACCTAAGATAAACTATCAAAAAGGGCTTGTAAATGGGTTATAACGTTAGGTGTAGGGATATGATAAACACGGATTTGTTGGATAAGGGATATTTTACTGGTGGCGAGTTAATGATCTTGATTAATTACATGTACTATACAATGTTGCTAAGCCAAGACTCGACTCAATCTTAAACTAATGAAAGAAATAACAAAATAACAAAAACATAAAATAAACATAAAATGAAACGGGATGGTAGTCCGTATGTTTTTTTTCTACTTTTCTTTTTCTCATTTTTTTTTGTATTTTTCTTGATTTTTTTTTTTTTTTTTTTTTTCATACACTCTTGCCCTACCATCCAAAATAATACATCATAGGGGCGTTGTATTCCCCTTACACATGGACTTTTACATAACTTTACAAATAACTATTCTAATGACTAGAATTAAGATAATCGAAACACTTGGAGTACTTTTAAAATATTTAGCACAAATGGGGGTAATAATGATGTTCTTCCCCATTAATCCATTACACTAGTACTTTACCCATGAGTCCCAATCGTCCCAAAACAATATATAAAAGGATATGACTCGACTTAGCAACCATGTAATCAATTAGAAAATTAACTAAGGGTTTAAACAAATGTTGTCACAATAATGCACTAAAGATGAGTGCACACAAGGTAGGCTAAGGCGATTTGGGTGTACATTTAAGTGGGGTGTAAACAAATTCTTCCTTTAAGTAAAATGCTTAAAGTTCGAAACGAAAAGATAGGCTCTGAGGGGTGTACTAGGGGTATCGTGTACTAAAAATGAGTACAACACAAAGGGTGTGGGATAATTACTTGACCAATGTAGCCAATGTAATTATAACAAAAACACAGGTGTAAGACAATGGGTTAATCCTAATGCCTCTTATCATGTAGTAAATCTAACTACACGAATGTAGTCTCACTTGTGGCCTCGGAATGGTCCTAACGCAAGTTCTAGAATCTAAGTGCTACCGGTACACACATCATAGCATAAATGATTTTCCTACCAATTCTAGGGGCGAACCTCACATATTTGGGGTAGAAAATTTTTTTTAGTGGTACGGTTTTTGTGCTAGTCATATAACTCCTATCCGTGAGACGCTCATTAGAACTAAAGTTTTACTCCTAAATGTTGTAAAAAATTTTAAATTTGGCACTAAAATTACCCTAACAGGTATTTATCTCAGTTTTATTACACATCTACCATTAAACAAACAAAAATCAAGCGTAATAGCATTCTCTAATCGTACTTTTACCCCCCCCCCCCCTTACACTTAAGATGAACATTGTCCCCAATGTTCAAATAACAAGATGTAAAAGAAAAAAGTAAAAGAATGAAATCAAATACTCCCCTGATTCGCTCGGTGGATAATGAAGTAACATGGTTAAATCTTCTTCCAAGAGAATGTAAAAGCTCCAAGACTAATGCATCACCAAAAGCTTGATCCAACAAACATTTCCTTGTCCAAAATAACCTGTTAAACCTGAGAAAACAAACACGAAAACATGCATAACATCGGCGGGATAAACTCTATATATAAGGATATAATGCTTGTGGAATGATAATTTTGCAGATTCCTGGAGATTATAAGTTAGAGATTTAATAAAAACTTTTTATGAAAACAAAACTTTCAAAAATTTTCAGAAAATTAAACCTGACGCCGTCAGGTTGTAAAACCTGACGCCGTCAGGTTGTAAAGCCTGACGCCGTCAGAAATGATCTGACAGAATTCTCATGTTACGTTTCCGGAAAATTTTTGGAAAAACCTATACCTTACTTCCTGGAATTCCTGCAAAACATCATTATGACTCGATACAAGCATTTGACTCAAACAAATACTAATATGTATGTTCATTTATTATTATTACGATTCATGTTCATTTGTGTTCTAATAAACCGATTTGGATTTCCCTTACACTTAACTTTTGCAAAATACCTTTATATGTAGTTAAGACGAAGTTAAAAACAAAATAAAGCATTTTCACAAATTAGTTTTGAACATGAATCAATAATAATAATTTAAACATACATACGGAAACAAATAAAATCAAACAAACAATTAAATAAACACACAAAGCAAATAAAGCTTGGGTTGCCTCCCAAGAAGCGCTTTTCTTTATTAACGAGTCTTGTAGCTAGACTCAAAGTCCTTCTACCCTATGTAAGTGAGCTCGTCATCGAGGACGTCTTTAGGGTTAAGCTTGGATTGAAGTTTCCTATTGGTCCGCTTAGTACGATATATCCTTTCAAACTTCTCTCCATCCGGGTCATACAATGTCATCTTAATATGCCATGAACCATCTCCATCTTTGGGTGGTTTGTCCCAATCCCACTTATGATCATCGTCCTCACAATTCCACTTATTCATCCCTAGGTTAATTGGCAAAACTCCTAGGAAATCAATCATCTTCCTAAAAACTAGAGGGTCTTCAAACGGATCCAATTCGGTGTCCCTAGCTAAGAGTTGCTCTACCGTATGTGTTCGGTTAACAAAGTCCTCTTCTAGGTAAAATGGGCGTTGGGGTCCTATGAAGTCTCTATCGATCCAAGGTCCATATCTAGATGGTCTCCTATTTGATTCTAACCAATGGGGTGTCGGTTCCTCACTAGTATGATAGGCATGTTTCTTAACATCATAGACTGACCAAGTATCTCCTTCTCCTACCGCTATCTTGGATTCCTTACAATCAATCATAGCACTAGCGGTCGCCAAAAATCCTCTACCTATCAACAAGGGGCATGTAGGGTCACTAACCATATCAAGGACGTGGAAATCGGCTAAAATGGTTAGTTTTCCAATGTGCACTAACACGTCCTTAACTACTCCAACCGGGTAAGCAACACTTCCATCCGCTAAGCCTATTATCACCTCGGTTTCTTCAAGTTTTCCAAGTTTTAGAGAGGTGTAGAGAGGTAACGGAAGTAGGTTAAGGCTTGATCCAAGATCGGCTAATGTATCATAAGCCTCCGAATTACCGATCTTGCAAGGTAGAACAAATAAGCCCGGATCATCTAACTTCTTAGGTAGTTTGTTTTGAACGAAGGCGGTCCCTTTTTCGCCTAATTTGAGCTTCTTCTCATCCAACTCATCAACAACCGGACTTTCAAGGTGGAGCTCCTTGAATTCTTCGTCAAGGTTTTGAGTGGGAGGTGTTTCAACTACAACTTGGGTTTGTTTGAAACACGTGCTCATGGAATTGACCGAATAATATTGTGGACAAGAACTAGGAGACGAAACCGATGAAATAGCGTTGACGTTTAGTTTCGGGTTCTTGACCGTGTTGCTAGGGAGTGCTCCCATTTCTCGGTCATTGAGGGCTTTCAACAAGGTGTCAATCTTATCGGTCATCTCGCTTTGTTTTTGTTTGAAATCGGCTTCAAACTTGGCTAAACGAGCTTCTTGAGATGCCATAAATTGAGACATCAATCCTTCAAAGTTATTGGTACTACCTTTGCCGGAAGGATTGTTGTTGAAAGTACGGTTCGAGTTGGAACCGCTTGATTGGAAACGATTAGGTGGGTTGGAAGAGTTGGTTTGTTGTGCGTTTTGGTTTTGTTTCCACCTAAGGTTCGGGTGATTTTTCCATGAGGGGTTGTATGTATCACCGTAGGGGTTTGGCTCGGGTTTGAAAGTGTACCACTTGTCTCCCGCTCCGTCGGTACGCGAGGATGCGTAGTCCGCAAAAGCTTGTTCGGGGAGTTCCATGCAATCACGAGTGTCGTGGGGACCACTACATAATTCACACGAAGAAGTGATTTTGTTCACTTGGCTTGAAGGTTTAGGAGCCTCGTAGGATTTCATAAGAAACTTGACTTGATCTTCAAGTTCTATGATCCTACAGTCGGAAGTGCTTGAATTGTTCGAAGGCAAAGATATTGCCTTGACCGTTTTATTCAAATCACGGGGATCATTCCAACTTTCGTTGTCATAAAGAGCAAGATCCTCTAGGAGAGCCCATGATTGTTCCGCACTTAGATCACGTAGCTTACCACCAGCCGCTTGGTCAATGGTTTGCCTCGTGGAGAGATTGACATGGTCATAGAAGATTTGGACTTGGAGCCAAAGTTCTAAGCCATGGTGAGGGACTTTTTGGAGTAAGTCCTTGAATCGAGTCCATGCCTCGTAGAGGGTTTCGCCTTGACGTTGTTGGAACATCAAGATATCATTCCTTAGCTTGGTAGTTCTTCCCGGTGGGAAAAACTGAGCAAGGAAATGAGTGGTGAGATCATCCCAAGAGGTGATGGATCCTGCGGGTTGACGCTCTAGCCATTGACTAGCTTGGTCCCGCAAAGAGAATTGAAAGAGACGCAGTCGGGTCGTCTCTCGAGTGGCAACATCAAGGTCTATAGAATCAACGATTTTGAGAAAGTCCTTGAGATGTTGGTTAGGATATTCGGAACGAAGTCCATGGAATGCGCATCCGCTTTGCACCAACCGGATGGTGTCGGATCGCAAGGGAGTGACATTGGCTCCTTGAGTGAGCTCAATGGTGTTTCGATAGCCATGGTGGCTAGGACGGGAGTACTCTCCTAAAGTACGGGCTCTAGGAGGTTGTGGTGGTTGTTGTGGTGGTGGGTTGTTGGGATTAAGGATATTACCATCTTCCATGATGTCGAATGGTAATGGTTACGAACAAAGAAACGAAGAAAATAGATAGACTAAAGAAAACCTAGAAAAATAAAATAAAAATCTCACTAGAAAGGAATCTAGTGAGTAGACCTATAAAATAAAAATTCAACCTAAACAATAACTATTCCCCGGCAGCGGCGCCAAAAACTTGATGCGTGGTTTTGCAACCTTACAACAGGTTTTACCTCTCGAGGGATCTCAAGAGGCTTACAACCCACCAGGCAGTGTACCTGACCGATGTAGTATAGTGTAGTGGTAAGTACGGGGGATTGATCGTTCTCCACAGGGAATAGTGTTCGTTAGGTATGAAAAACTACTCTAATAGGTCTAAGGGTGAGGGAAGATTCTTTTTATATTTTTATAATTTTATTAAAGCAAGTAAAATCTCGGGTTTGAAAGAGTGGGCGGAATTAGTTGCTAGTCAACTAACCCAAATTACTACGAATGCAAATAAAATAAAATAACAGAAAATGAAAAGGTGGTAAAACTTATGTGGAGAAAAATGTGTTTACTTAGATTTCCTTACTCCCTAACTATCTTTTACCGGTTGATTAGTGTGTATTAATTGCGTGGATGACGGGTGTATTCCTTAATACCAATCGTGGGGTGGCGTACGTACTTCCCCAACTCTACAAGCTCCTACTTCACTCCTATGTCGAGCCGGCTAGGAAGCTCCTAACATGGGATCACTAGAATTCGCTTGTGCATTAAATACAACCATAAAAACCTTTAGTACGCATTGGTTCATGTTTCTTAAGACGTTCAAGCAAGTTACCGAATAGGAAGTTAGCCAGTTTTCTTAAGCCTAACATAGATAAACAATCATCCAATACAACTAATAACACACTAATAACCAATAATAAATAGCTAGGTTTCATTAGATCTAAGCAAACACAAGATAAATCTAGCCTAACATGTTAAACAAAAGACAAGAACAAGATAGAATCAAACAACACATAGACATATTGAATGATTAATTGATAACTTATCTTCAATGTAACATGGAAGATCTCAAGGCAAAAAGCCTTGAAAAAGCTGCTAAATTCGTCTTAGGGTTTTCACACACAAAGTTCCCCAATAAGTTCCACACTAATGACAAAAAATTGCAAAACTATATATAGACTTTCAGATCTGACGGCGTCACGTTATGGAGTGTGACGTCGTCACCTCGCCGCTTTTAGGGTTCCCAGATGGCCTTCTTGACGCCGTCCCTCTTTAGCTCTCCAAAATCCGTTCTGGCTTATCAAGGCTTGACGCCGTCAGAATTAGGCGTGACGCCGTCCCTCTTTAAATTAAGTCGTGACGACCTTGATCACTCCAAAGGGTGACGCCGTCAGAATTCCCATGCAAATTTCTCTGGCTTATCATGAGTAATTTTCATATCCACCTTTTTCTTGCCAAGCCATGACGCCGTCCAGGGCAATCCCTGACGCCGTCAAAGGTAACTTTTAGCCGATTTTGAGACTTTGTCGTTTTCTTCACTTTTATGCTCCAAAAACGTCCAAAATGCTTCCTTTTCCAAATTTCTTCTCCAAAGTACCTAAAATGACAAAAGGAACGATTTAGGGCAATATTTGATCAAATAAATACGTTTTAGGGCTTAAATGACCCCTTAAAAGCGGTACACTTTTCGCTTCATCAGGCAGATTACGTACTTCGAGAGATCCACGCTGGTTCATGCAGTATGCATTCAGGACCACGGTCCGTTGTAGCACGCGCATTGCGCTCAGGATACTACTGGCCTACTATGCACCGTGATGCGCGCGATGTGATAAGGAAATGCAACGACTGCCAAGTTCATAGACCCATCCCGCGCAGACCACAACAAGAGCTAACGCCTATTACTTCTCCATGGCCATTCTATAAATGGGGCATTGACATTGCGGGTCCCTTCCCTGTCGCAGCAGGAGGACTGAAATTCCTTATTGTGAAAAATAGATTACTTTACTAAGTGGATTGAGGCAAAAGCAGTTGCGACAATCACAGGTAACCATGTAAAACGATTTGTTTGTGAAAATATTGTATGCCGCTTTGGATTACCTGGGGAAATCGTTTCAGACAACGGAAAATAGTTCCGTGATAACCCGTTCAAAGACTGGTGCGCGGAGCTAAATATCACACAACATTTTGCATCAGTTAAACACCCACAAACCAATGGTTTAGTTGAGCGCGCAAATCGCAGTCTAGGCGAAGGAATTAAAGCGCGCCTGGACAAACACAAAGGAAGATGGGTGGACGAATTGTCGCATGTCTTATGGGCGCACCGCACGACAATCAAGGTTAGCAATGGAGACACTCCTTTTTCCCTTGTCTACGGGACAGAAGCTGTTATACCAGCTGAAATTGGGATGCCAACTATCCGCACCGCGAAAGTTAATGTCGCGACCAATGACGACGAACGACGGATAGATTTGGACCTGCTGGAGGAAACGCGCGAGCGCACAGCCATACGAGAGGCAAAAACCAAGTCAAAGATGAAGGGATACTACGATGCTAAAGTTCGAAGCACCTCATTCAGACCTGGCGACTTTGTGTACCGCGCTAATGATGCAAGCCACGCAGAAGACACACGTAAACTTGGACCAAAGTGGGAAGGACCCTACGAGGTCATTGAAGCACTAGGACAAGGCGCGTACAAGCTGCGTGACATGGAAGGCCTTGAGCTACAACGCACATGGAATATCTGCAATCTCAAGAGATGCTATCTTTAGGAAAGGTTACGACCCAATGCATGGACACCTACGCACTTTAGTAAGTGCCAAATAAATATCCGTGTATTTACATTTTTTGTTTCATTTAGACAAAATATTTTTTATCTTTTTACAAAAACTTGCAAGTATTAATAAAATGTTGCGGTTTCTAGCTAACTCCGTGACACACTTTACTTTATTGCTCACATATAATTTATGTCTCAATATTGTTTGTTATATTATCATTTGCCTACATGGCGTGCATGCACCAAATAAAAACCCACGATGGTAAAAGGATGAGTAAACCTAATAAATGACTCGTTGAGTAAGAGGGTTGCAAACCCATCAACATCGGATCACGAATCCTTGTTAAACACCTTACTCTCAAGACGTTGGAGTAAGTTCGATGCGCATCTCACGACGGGTGCGCAACTATGCATACTGTGCGCGTTTAACAAATTAGGAGTTAAGACAATTATCCCCTTAACATGGTATTTGCAGTACGCTGCAATCCATACACTTGTGCATCCCACGATGGATACACAACAACTTGTGCATTTCATATACAATTATGTTATACACGATTATGCCATACACGACTATGTCATAAATTTCATACACGCTTATGTTATACACCATTAAATCATGAACCTCATACACGATTATGATATAGGTGATTATAGATTCTTGTAATCTTTTTCGAATGTGTTTATACAAACGGTTTTGATTCTTAGACGTCTTCTACGCAAAGACAAAAATAACTAAGTACAAACATTATAACCACAATACAATATGCGTACAATCGCATTTTCAAACCAACACTTTATTATGAATCACAAATTCATAAAAAAGAGGATAGACTTAACATGCATCAAAAATGTTAATCTATTACAAAAAGCTACCAAGACAAAAAAATCTAAAGGCTACGAGTACGCTTGAGCCTAGAACTGCTAACACCACCTTGGGGCGACACTGTCGGTACGCTGACAGGGACCCCATCAAACCTGGGGAGATGCGCAGCACCAACACCGCAGAGGATAGCCTTCCCCTTCACGCCCTGCTTCTTCGCCAACCTGGTGGCATGAGCCTCTAAGGATTGCTTCAAGGGGATTTCCGTCTCAAGGGCAAATGGATCCTGGGCGTTGTGAGGGTGGACAAAAATAGGTACCTGCAGCTGTGACACGTCCGACTTGAGGAAATAGTCAGCCTCTTCCTCTGCGCCCTCTGCTGAATGCATGGCCAAGGTCAACCCCTCCATGATTACACTTATGGGGTAATCCTGGTCGCGCTCAAGTTGAGCGATATGAGGAAGATCTAGCAGCTTCATCTTCTCCATAGCCGCAACAAGCTCATCAAAAGCATTAGCATTGTAATTAGGCACTTGTGCGGCAGGCACCTTCAGCAGTCCACTCTCAGAGAGCTCCTCTACAGCTTGCGCCTTGCCACGTGCAAGCGCACACTCCACAACCTCTCCAAAGGCCTCTCGCACCTCTTGGGACTCCAAAGTACCCATGGCAGCAAGGCGTAACCCATGGCTAATGAGCCACCTGCGCTCAGCAATGGTGGACACCAAATGAGGGTACAGCTCCTCATCATATTCGATGCTGAGCTTACGCAGCTTGCGCTCCTGATTCTCCAGCAAACTCTCCACAGTCTTGCGGAAACCATCCATGTTTGAGATGAGTTTGCCCTTGTTCAGCTCCATATATCTCAAGGCCCAAAGGCAGGAGGCCTTGTATTCTCTTGCTCCATTGCGCTCTTGAGCCAGTTCAGCCATGAGCAACATCTTCTCATCAGCAACTTTCTGGGCGTACACACCAGAAGCCCTTACTTCAGCCTGCGCATCAGCCAACTGCGCCTTCAGAGTATCAATCTCCTTGTCCTTCTGCGCAACCAGGCTACCCTCACCACTATATTGAGTCTGTAGCCGCGCAACCAATGCAGCCAACTCCTCTATAAGGCGACCTGTTGGCGCACCTTCAGCGACTTTTCCTCCCCACGGACTCTTGGACACAAACTCACCAGAACCAGCCTTGGGGGGCGAATTCTCAACTTGCGCACCCTCATCAATAACAGCCTCCAAACTGCGCGCAAGTAACAAAAAGTCAACAAATGACAACAATATCAACACGGAATAAAAGTCTAAAGATAGAAGTTTCATTGCTTACTTGAAGGGAGGAGTTCCAGAAGCATCCCTCTGCGATGCACTCTCCTCAGATGATTGCCTGACAGAAATAGCAGGGCGCTTACTTGATGTACTTGCGCCATCATCACCAGATGATCTCTTACGCTTTAACCTGTGGCCCTCCTCCTCCTCTTCCTCAGACTCATCCATGGCACTCCCCGAAGAGTCTATATGTAATACCTCCACAGGGATCTGCGACCCAGAAGCGGGAAAGCTACGCAGAGGGGTAGCCATAGTGACACCTGGGGGGATCTCCCCTGTTTCATCTGTCTTTTCTGGCTCTTCCTGCGCAATCAACATTGTGCGCCCTGCAGTAGCCTGAAGAATTGGCTCTTCGCCATCCCTCAAAGGGCGCACCCCTACAATTACTTGTTTTGGCTTCTCCAAGCGAACAACGCTGAATAGGTCCATTTCTGCGCAACGAACGACAAACAGAAACAAAAACAAGTCAGATAAGATACAAAGGGAAAAGCACTTACAACTAACAAGTGAAGACGAAGGAAGGACAAGCACCCACCCCGGCTATGTTCGTCCAAAAAAGTTGGCACTTCTTCCGGACTACCGAAGTAGTTGCGGCTGATGCCCATATGCACCAACAACTCTTCTGGATAAGCTTGAATCGGTATGCGATTGGTGTTTATAGTGTCCGCATCAGCCACATTATACAATCCGGGGTCTGGGCGCTCATCCCTCGGCAATGATTCTTTAGTATAGAATTCAAATGTCCATGGAAAAAAGGCACTATCGACCCAAAAGAACTTTTCCCTCCAAACCCTCAGTGAGTCTAACTTCTCAGTATAACACTGGAGCGACCCTGTGCGCTTGGAAAAGGTAACCCACCCATTTGACCACGAGGTATGATAAAATGCGCGGAATAGATGAATTGTGGGTTCAATCGCCAACAGGCGACAGTTTATTTCGAAATTGGTTATTTTTGCTGCACCTATACAGTGCAGCTGGGAAATATGAAGACGATAATGGTTAAGAATATCGCACAAAAATAAGGAAATGGGCGCACGTTGGTTCGCAAATTCGAAAAAACGTGTGTAAACCCCTACCTTCCCTTGAGGGAAGTTCGCTATTGACGCATTAGCAACCGGAACAACTGGGTGCAAAAAGCCAGGGATGTAATAATCAGAGGCGAATTGACGCAGATCGTCCTCAGATAAATCGGAGTGAAAATCGGATAGCTGCTGAACCATGGTTAGAATAAGAAGGAATCTGAAGCGCAAGCGTTTTTACCTTAGGTTTCGTTGAGTTCTTGATTGCTATTCGAAGTTTTATCAATGGTGGCAAATGATGATTTTTACTGTGGCAGTCACAGTGAAAGGATGGCTTGATTTTATATAGGGTTACACATATCCATAGATGGATGCCAAGTGTACCCCACTTGCTCCAATCGTGTGGCTGGGATCCAAAAAGGCGAAGCACTTTTTTACCCACCACTCACGATTTCCGATGAAGATACGGATGTATTTGGACTGGATTAATTTTATTATTTAGGCGGGAAATATTTGCAACTTCCCCGCTACGCATCGAGGAATGTTTTTCGCTAAAGTTGTTAGTCTAGTATCCGCAATCACGCATTGCGCACACTAGACTGGGGGGACATGATGACGTATAGTCCGTATTCGGGTCACGAACCCGACCCATACTCATACCCATCACGAATGGGCTATTATGATAACGGTTTAGGCTCACGATAGCCCAAGCCCGAAGTTATTTATGACTTTGATATAAGATATCTCTTATTTATGGGATGTATATCAAGTGGCCGACTTAGGCGGGATACGCGAAGGGTAAGGAACACGAAACCAACTAGGGTTTCGGGTATATATATAGAGTCCTTCGACTCTCATTAGAGGTACGACACATTAACCTTAACTCTTCTACTAAACCCTAAAATCGATTACTTACTCTCACGCCGGAGGATAATCGTGGGAGACAATCCCACGATAAGCCTAACGGTGTCTTTTTGTTTTCTTAGTGCGCAGGTCTCAAGCATTAAGATCGAATTGGTACGGAATCAAGGAACGCCCAAATTTTGTATCAACAACAAAAGAGTGAAAAACTTTACATTAAAAAAGTATAAGCACTTAGTGTTTTGGATTTCTAATTAACAATGAGTGACGATAGGATTTTTGAGCATTTAAATTCGGGAATCTTAAATTTGTACTACGTAAAAGAAAAGGATACTAAAATGCAAGTTTGCAACGTCACTTAGGCTGCTAGGGGGAGCTATCTACGCAAATCATATATTTTTGGGCTATTGGGCTTATCAAATACTAAAGGTATTGGATTGATTGAGGGATGCTAGCCCCCACTAGCGACCCCCTCCCTCTGCCTATGCTACCAAGCACCTTTTAGTTTCAAAAGATCTTCTCATTTCTTGCATTTCAAATCAACCAAAATGATGAGAATATAACAGATTCAAAACATAAAAGTTGATGTGCTTGAAATAACTCCTTTTATGAGCTAAAGTTTTTGATGAAATCAATAATTTCCAAAAAGGAAGAACCTGTCTTGAATTCAAGACCCCGCCACTATATTGGTTTGTCTGATATGTATAAAATCATTATGACAAGAAGATGATAGGTGAAGGGATTGTAATAAGATAGAGAGGAAGACTAGTAACATTATCTATATATACTATAGGAGGGCAAGCGTGCCGACCATTTCAGATATAATATTGCAAAATTTGATATAATATTGATATAATTATGGGTTTATTAATGGGCTAACTCCGGTCCGCCAACAAGCCCGTCAACCTTTTATCTACTCCACCTGCGTTGCATGATAGGTAAATTACACAAATTTCCGTCGCATAATCTGAACAACCAACTTTTCGCCCGGGACACAAAGCGACGATAGATCATCACCATTTATAACCAAACGAAAAAAAAGAAAAAAAAAAGGTTCAACCCAACAAAAAAAAAAAAAAAAACAATTTAAAACACCACTTCAAATACAATTCTTAAATTGCCCCATCATATATTATTATCAACACATCAGTTAAATAATAAAGTCGCCATGTTTCACATCTTAAAATATATATATATATATATATATATATATATATATATATATATATATATATATATATATATATATATATATATATAGGGGGACTTTCTTACGAGAACCATTTTATCTGCGAGAACTGAGAGAACCACAAAAAACATACATGCACGCCTTTTAAAATAAAATAAAAATACATGCAAATCATCAATAATCGTAAGTATCCACCTATGTTCTTCAATATCATCATGAACTCATCCTCTTTTTTCACAAAAACCTTACACAAGGCCGCAATATTGTCGTTGCACGCCTTATAAAACATACATGCACACCTTCAAAGAAAAATGTTGTATTTCCAATTTCTTATCAAATTCTTTAGAACAACTATGTTTTTTTAAAAACATATATGTTGTTTTTAGAACATATGTGCAAAAATACAATTATTGAAGGCGTGCATGTATGTTTTTTGTGGTTCTCTCAGTTCTCGCAGATAAAATGGTTCTCGCAAGAAAGTCTCACTATATATATATATATATATATCACAAAAAGAACCTCATAGAAAAAATAATGAAAAAACGACATCAAATGCAATTATTAATTCTCATATTCAACACTCATCATCAAAAAAGATATATAGGGTCCGGTTCTAGAGAAAAATATAATTAGATAGAAAAGTATTAAAAAAAGTTACAGGGTAGATTACGAATACAGTTGAAAGTTCGGGGTAGAAAATGATAAAAACAAAATAAAAGAAATGAATCAACTTTGTCTCTCACAATTCAAGCCGACACTCACGTTACAAACACACACACTCACCGTCACCACCACCACCGTCTTCCGTCACCACCATCTCCATCCCCACCACTCCACGTCGCCACCATCATCTCCGTCGCCACCACTTCCGTCATGCAACCACCGCATCAATCTTCACTTCGCCACCGTCACACCGACGCCGGTCAAATGCGGTTCAATCACAATTATATATATAACAATTTTAATTATTTAATTTATATAACTTTATTTATTTATTTATTTTAATGTTTAGTTAATTAAAAAAATGACGTGGTGGGACACAAATGAGTAAGTTATGGTTAGTTGTGATAAGTGGTTTAGCCCATTGGACGCAAATAGTTTTGCCTACTCACACCAAGTGGTCTCATTCATTTCATTTCAAAACCATCACCATCACCAGTTCACCACCTCAAATTCTTCAAAAACCATTAAAAAATGACCTCATTCAACTTCTAACCCATTTAATTTCTCCTGTGAAATGTAGACTTGCTTCCTCAAATTAAAGGCACTGCTATAAATTTTAGACTCACATGTGAAATGTGCTCCGCAGCGGCTACCCTAGGTTTAACAATCTCACAATCTGCTACCTTTCAGTTTTCATTATTCTTTATTTTCATTTCAGGTTCTCATCTGGGATGTTGAATCTCAGCCGAATCGCCATGCTGTCTTGGGAGCCACAGAGTCTCGTCCTGATTTGGTGAGTCTTTTCTAGGGATCCTTAATTTTAAGCTTTCTTTCTGTATCTATGTGGCTGTAAAGGGCCGCAGTTTCGTCCCATTTACTTATGTATGGGTCGATTTGTACTTTGTTTGTCAAATAAAAAAAGTTAGCTAAAAGGGGAGGATGCCAAATGGGTCAAACGGGCTAAAAGTAGTCCCAAGTTCATTTTTAATGCACACAACCTCCTATATTGTTTTTATTAAAAGCTTTAGATTATTATTGTTATATTGTAATAGTATCGTTTTTGTAACTATAGTTACCTCATTAATTGTTTATATAATTGAGAATAGAATAGTGTTTGCATATCAACTAAAACCAACTTCAATTGTTTTGACCCACGGCAATACTTTGTTATAACCCAAACCCATTTTGACTCGTTGCTCTTTATGTGCTTCCTAATGCTTCATTCTTTTTTATATACTCATTATTGTGTATAAGGTTTTAAAGAATGTGAATCGTAATGTTTATATGGGTTTATATAATACTAATTTGATGTTGAAATGATATTCTAAGCAAAGAGTTGATCATGTTTTCTACTATTCACCTTGCAGATTTTGAGTGGTCATCAAGAAAATGCTGAATTTGCTCTTGACATGTGCCGAAGCGAACCCCTTGTACTTTCTGGAGGTAATATATTAGTTCCAACATTTTTTGACCTACTTAGTAAAGTGTTGACTATTTAAGCGGTGCTTGACACTGAATTACTGATATACAAAAACCGATAATTTCTAATGGCCAACTGAACACCTAGGTTTCTCAAAAACCTATTTTGGTTCTCTTATAAATAGGTACTGCAAGCTTTAGATGACAAATTTACTCTATCTCTATTGTAAATGTGCCATATGCTAACGGATATATATACAAAGAGTTGTAATTACTGTTGGAATTTGACACTCATGACAATCATATTATTCCATAACACAAAGTACATAATAGCGGAAGCATGTAAACAATTAGTATAACACATAAATATTAACTTAAACATAAATAGAAAACGTACCCGATGCACTTCAATAAATCTTGAATATGATTTAAACTAGATCAATGAATAACCCCTTACCGTTTTGTTATTCGATCTCTTGATAACAACAATAGTGTGTTGTTACCTCATTCTTGTACACACAAATTAAACCGTATTAAGGTTATGCAAGTAAAACACAAGAATAATTTTTGATCACAAAAATTCGATCCTATGACCCTTGGAGAAGGGTATACGATCGGCAAGGACAAACCAAAAAGGAGAGAAAACTTTAGGGATAATTGTGTGTTCAAGAGTTATGAAAACCAAGACCCCTTGTGTTTGTATTTATACTAAATTAGAAACTTGGAGGAAAAGCAAAGGCATGGGTCGATCCACCCATAGGCCGGTCGATCTAAACCCACAAGGAGGGTTCTAGATCTTTTCCATGTTTCCTAATTCCATACAAACACTTCTTTCCTTATTTGCGTTTAACGGTCGTTAGTCATTTAACGGAAAACACTAACGGTCGTTAAGTTCTCGTGCTAATAATAAATATATAAAATACATTTATTATTATTCCTTAATACTCATTTGTAATGTGTGCAATCCCGAGGTCTCGGGTTCGATACTAGACATTTACATATTAATTTGTTAACCACATTTCAACAACTCCCACTTGGTTAATTTATTAATAGCAAAATGACATTGGTTGGCGTCTTGCAACACTCCAATGCCCCTAGTCCGACTCGAGCTAGATTTCCTGGAAAATCTTTAATGATTCATCATTATTATTATCCTTTTGTTACTAATACTCTATTAATAAAGAAATGGATCTAAGTCACTCTTTATTAATGTTTCAGTTTCTCGTTGTTATTGATTGAACAAAATTACCAAAACATCTTAACGTATTCCAGATAGACTTTGGGCGTGGCCACACAAACATTTTGTCAACCCTACGAGGGCCCCAGCTGTATTATACTTCAAACAAAATTTGAAGGAACAAATTCTTTCTTGACTACAAGAATAACCCATGAACTTTGCAACACTTCTGAAAACAATCCTTATAACTTCCAGTTACGGTAAGCGGTAGATTGCTTTACAAAAATGCACTACATCCATGACTCTTATCTGGTATCTCAAGTCTGAGGATAACTATTTCATGAATTACTTGATGACAAGATCCATAAGTAATCTCATGTTTAGTTGGGATAAGTCCTATACTCTACACTTAGAATATCATGTGAATTTGGTATGACTACGCATCAATATACTTTCAACTATATTCTCACCAACATCCACATTTGTCTTAATTTAATGATATTCCCATATCATTAACCGACAATGGACAAATTTAGAATAATAAAATTATTCAAGGATATAAACATGCAAAAACAGGATATATGTATATTTCAACAAGACAATAAAACATAAACAATACTTTATTTCATAAAATCAATAATTGTCTATTACATCCTTTATCCAAATACTAATCACAAATGGGCATGAAACTTTCAGCCTTACGAAGACCTATTCCTTCAGCTAACTTATACAGCTTAGTGCCAGGAAGAGCTTTCGTCAATTGATCTGCCAAGTTATCATCTGTGTGAACTTTGAGTACTTCGATCTGCCCAATCTCTATTTGCTCTCGCACATAGTGATATTTGATCGGATAATGTCTGGTGCCCTTCATGATTCCAGGTTCATTGGCAAATGTAATTGCAGCTGAATTGTCACAATACATTTTTATAGGTCGTTGAATCGAAGGCATAACTCCAAGCCTTGATACGAACTTCCTAATCCAGACGGCTTCCATTGCAGCATCTGATGCAGCTATGTACTCACTTTCTGCTGCAGACATCGCTAATGTACTCTGCTTCTTGCTCCTCCAATCCACAGCTCCTCCATTAATGACAAAGACGTATCCAGTCTGAGACTTCATATCATCCTTATCACTTTTCCATGAAGCATCGCAGTAACCTGTAACATCAAGTTCTGCTTGTGGATCACCCCCATAAACTAAGAACAAATCTTTAGTAGCCCTAAGGTACTTAAGAATATTCTTAACAGCAGTCCAGTGAGCTTCACCGGTATTCTGCTGATATCGACTGGTTAAGTTCTGAGCAAATGCCACATCTGGCCTTGTGCTTTTAACCGCATACATAATAGATCCCACAGCCGAAGCATAAGGAACTTTTGCCATGCGTTTCACCTCTTCAGGTGTTGAAGCACAAACTTTCTTGCTCAAGCCATGTTGTTCTTGCATCGGCAAATATCCCTTCTTGGAATCTTGCATATTGAATCTCTTCAATATTTTATCGATGTAAGCACTTGGCTTAATCAAATTAATCGCTGAGATCTATCTCTATATATCTTAATTCCCAGAATGAAAGCAGCTTCCCCTAAATCTTTCATAGAAAAACACTTTCCAAGATATGCCTTAACTTCATGCAAACTTGGAATGTCTTTCCCCATGATCAATATGTCATCGACATATAATATAAGGAAAATTACTTCACTCCCACTAACTTTGTGGTATACACATGGCTCAAAGTTTCACTCCTAAATGTTGTAAAAATTTTTAAATTTGGCACTAAAATTGCCCTAACAAGTATTTCTCTCAGTTTTATTACACATCTACTATTAAACAAACAAAAATCAAGCGTAAAAGCATTCTCTAATCGTACTTAACCCCCCCTTACACTTAAGATGAACATTGTCCCCAATGTTCAAATAACAAGATGTAAAAGTAATAAGGTAAAAGAATGAAATCAAATACTCCCCTGATTCGCTCGGTGGATAATGTGGTAACATGGTTAGATCTTCTTCCAAAGTAATGTTGAAGCTCCATGACTAATGCATCGCCATAAGCTTGATTCTACAAACATCTCCTTGTCCAAAATAACCTGTTAAACCTGAGAAAACAAACACGAAAACCTGCATAACATCGGCGGGATAAATCTATATATAAGGATATAATGCATGCGGAATGATAGTTTTGCAGATTCATGGAGATTATAAGTTAGAGATTTAATAAAAACTTTTTATGAAAACAAAACTTTCAAAAATTTCAGAAAATTCAAATCTGACGCCGTCAGGTTGTAAAGCCTAACGCCGTCAGAAATGATCTGACAGAATTCTCATGTTAAGTTTCCAGAAAATTTTTGGAAAAACCTATACCTTACTTCCTGGAATTCCTGCAAAACATCATTATGACTCGATACAAGCATTTGACTCAAACAATTACTAATATGTATGTTAATTTAATATTATTACGATTCATGTTCATTTGTGTTCTAATAAACCGATTTGGATTTCCCTTAGACTTATCTTTTGCAAAATACTTTTATATGTAGTTAAGACGAAGTTAAAAACAAAATAAAGCATTTTCACAATTTAGTTTTGAACATGAATCAATAAAAATGAAAATTAAACACACATACGGAAGCAAATAAAATCAAACAAACAAACAAATAAACACACAAAACAAATAAAGCTTGGGTTGCCTCCCAAGAAGCACTTTTCTTTATTAACGAGTCTTGTAGCTAGACTCAAAGTCACGTACATTACGTGATTCCATCATTGGTCACGGTTTCTAGGCCATTCTCCTTTGATTCTCTATCAGGATCACTTTCATAGTAAAGGTATTTCGGGTCCTCGAGATCAAAAGGATTATTTTGGTATTTAGAACTAAGCTCCTTAACTTGCTTAAAGAATCCACTTGACAGGTCAAAAGTATCCTTACATCCTCTTCTCACATCATCATCACATAACACGAGTCGGGAACTTAACCCATCGAGCCCTCCATAATCAATCTCCTTGAATTCTCTCATCTTGTAAGGCGTTTGGTATGAGATTTCCCTAATCCCGTCGGTGAAAGTCATGATCCCATTGAGCTCGTCCATAACCAAGCTTGTGGCTTTGCAAAAAGGTGCCCCAAAAACAACTTGTGATAACCTGGGATCGATGTACTTTTCGATATTATCGACGATTGCGAAGCTCATAGTGAATGTCATATTTCCTACAAACACCTGTACATCATCATCTATGCCAATGTCATCCTTCCCTTTATGAATCATTCCCCATCTGCAAATGTTGTTATAATGAAACAAGGACATCACATTTTTGGGTAAACATGTGTCAATGTAAACATTATAAAAATGCTTGTGACCAATCATGCAAGGTATTTTGAGATTATTTGGATCGCGTTGCTTAATAAGGCCAGGCCTTCTACCGTGTAGCCCCCATGTGTTGCAAATTGCTGATGGTCGATACTCATACACTTCTTCACAACCATCCCGAAAAATCACTTTCCTGACACCATCGGTAAACAATGCACTACGATCATCCTAATCGAGTATTACTCCCGTTGCTTTTATGAATGGTTTGCCTAGAACAAGGCTAGTTAAGGGTGGGTTGATGATAGAGTTCATGCCATTAAATACAGTTAGCTCGGTATGAAAGAGGAACTTTTCTATCACAATTGGTACCCTTCTTATTACCCCGATGATATTAGACCCTTCATATTTGACCTGTTCGGTGAAGGCTTCGTTATATAGAGAAAGGGATATTGCATTCATAGAAGAGTTGGGGTTTATGTAGGCATCTTTAATAAACTTTTTCCTAGTGGTGCAAGATATCTTAAAGACCCTTGGAGCGCCATCCTCTATTCTCTCTCCAAACCCCATAGGCAACTTTGCTGTGCCCCTCTCAAGTTCCTCCACCAGGGGGCGGTCTAGCAGTCCTGGGAGCCCATGAGGCATTTCGGATTTCTCTTCCGAGCCCTCCTCATCATTTAACTCTCTTGTACTAGAGTTCTTTGGTGAGTCTAGATAGTCGCCGGGCGCCTCGGTGTTCTTTTCGGGAACTTCACCCTCCATTTCATTGTCCACGTTCACGGTTGATTGTTGGTCCAGATTGGGTTTAGGAACAGGTATTGTTGTAATGGTGTTCACGAAGTGGAGTGGTTTCGAAGGGGTATGAGCATCTCCAGTTCCTTTTCCGTTTTGTGATATGTGTTTGAAGAGTTTACTAGGGTGCTTGATCTTTACAGGAGGGGGTGTTTGGTGAGTCACCGTGACAGATTTGATCTCATTAACTTGTGCCAACTCACAAGTTGACCTGCCAGCAATGCGATCATTGATAACTTTTAACAGGTTATCAACCTTGTTGTTCATATCAACTTGCTGTTTTCTGAATTGATTCTCGAGTTTGGAGAGCTGTGTTTCTTGAGAGAGAATGAATTTTTGCAGTGATTCCTCGCGATTTTGTTGTTTATGCGTATGCTGGTGAGGATAATGTTCAGACCAGGTGAGTGGGGGAGAGTCATTGAATGATACGCTTCGAGTTTGGTTCCAACTAAAATCTGGCTTACCCTTCCATGCCTCATACCAATCTTCGGAATTCTTGGGTCCATAATTAGTGGTGAGCCACTTATCTCCCGCCTTATCAATTCGCGAGGATGCGAATCCTTTGAAAGCCTGTTTGGGGAGTTCCATGCAATCATGAGTGTCGTGTGGACCACTACATAATTTACACGAAGAAGTGATTTTGTTCATTTGGCTTGAAGGTTTAGGAGCCTCGTAGGATTTCATAAGAAAATTGACTTGGTCTTCAAGTTCTATGATCCTATGGTCGGAAGTGCTTGAATTGTTCGAAGGCAAAGATATTGCCTTGACCGTTTTATTCAAATCACGGGGATCACTCCAACTTTCGTTGTCATAAAGAGCAAGATCTTCTAGGAGAGCCCATGATTCTTCCGCACTTAGATCACGTAGCTTACCACCGGCCGATTGGTTAATGGTTTGCCTCGTGGAGAGATTGATATGGTCATAGAAGATTTGGACTTGGAGCCAAAGTTCTATGCCATGGTGAGGGACTTTTTGGAGTAAGTCCTTGAATCGAGTCCATGCCTCGTAGAGGGTTTCGCCTTGACGTTGTTGGAACATCAAGATATCATTCCTTAGCTTGGTAGTTCTTCCCGGTGGGAAAAACTGAGCAAGGAAACGAGTGGTGAGATCATCCCAAGAGGTGATGGATCCTGCGGGTAGACGCTCTAGCCATTGACTAGCTTGGTCCCGCAGAGAGAATTGAAAGAGACGCAGTCGGGTCGTCTCTCGAGTGGCAATATCAAGGTCTATAGAATCAACGATTTTGAGAAAGTCCTTGAGATGTTGGTTAGGATCTTCGGAACGAAGTCCATGGAATGCGCATCCGCTTTGCACCAACCGGATGGTGTCGGATCGCAAGGGAGTGACATTGGCTCCTTGAGTGAGCTCAATGGTGTTTCGATAGCCGTGGTGGCTAGGACGGGAGTAGTCTCCTAAGGTACGGGCTCTAGGAGATGGTGGTGGTTGTTGTGGTGGTGGGTTGTTGGGATCAAGGATATTACCACCCTCCATGATGTCGGATGGTAATGGTTACGAACAAAGAAACGAAGAAAAAAAGATAGACTAAAGAAAACCTAGAAAAATAAAATAAAAATCTCACTAGAAAGGAATCTAGTGAGTAGACCTATAAAATAAAAATTCAACCTAAACAATAACTATTCCCCGGCAGCGGCGCCAAAAACTTGATGCGTGGTTTTGCAACCTTACAACAGGTTTTACCTCTCGAGGGATCTCAAGAGGCTTACAACCCCACCAGGCAGTGTACCTGACCGATGTAGTATAGTGTAGTGGTAAGTACGGGGGATTGATCGTTCTCCACAGGGAATAGTGTTCGTTAGGTATGAAAAACTACTTTAATAGGTCTAAGGGTGAGGGAAGATTCTTTTTGTATTTTTATATTTTTATGAATGCAAGTAAAATCTCGGGTTTGAAAGAGTGGGCGGAATTAGTTGCTAGTCAACTAACCCAAATAACTACAAATGCAAATAAAATAAATAACAGAAAATGAAAAGGTTGTGAAACTTATGTGGAGAGAAATGTGTTTACTTAGATTTCCTTACTCCCTAACTATCTTTTACCGGTTGATTAGTGTGTATTAATTGCGTGGATGACGGGTGTATTCCTTAATACCAATCGTGGGGTGGCGTACGTACTTCCCCAACTCTATGAGCTCCTACTTCACTCCTATGTCGAGCCGGCTAAGAAGCTCCTAACATGGGATCACTAGAATTCGCTCATGCATTAAATACAACCATAAAAACCTTAGTACGCATTGGTTCATGTTTCTTAAGACGTTCAAGCAAGTTACCGTATAGGAAGTTAGCCAGTTTTCTTAAGCCTAACATCGATAAACAATCATCCAATACAATTAATAACACACTAATAACCAATAATCAATAGCTAGGTTTCATTAGATCTAAGCAAACACAAGATAAATCTAGCCTAGCATGTTAATCAAAAGACAAGAACAAGATGTAATCAAACAACACATAGACATATTGAATGATTAAATAATCACTTATCTTCAATTAAACATGGGAGATCCAAGGGTATGAAAACCCTTAAAAATGGCAGAAATTCGTCTTAGGGTTTCTCCTCCAAAGTTACACACAATAAGTTCCACTCTAATGACAAAAAATTGCAAAACTATATATAGAGTTTAAGGGCTGACGGCGTCACGTTGAAGATCCTGACGCCGTCACCTCGCCGCTTTTAGGGTTCCCGGATGGCCTTCCTGACGCCGTCCCTCTTTAGACCTCCTAAATCCGCTCTGGCTTATCAAAGCTTGACGCCGTCAGAAATGAGCTTGACGCCGTCCCTCTTTAATTTAAACCGTGATGGCCTTGATCACTTCAAAGGGTGTCGCCGTCAGATTTTTCATGCAAAATTCTCTGGCTTATCATGTGTATTTTTTCATGTCCACCTTTTTTGCCAAGCCATGACGCCGTCAAGGGCAATCCCTGACGCCGTCAAAGGTACTTTTCAGCCGATTTTGAGACTTTGTCATTTTCTTCACTTTTATGCTCCAAAAACGTCCAAAATGCTTCCTTTTCCAGATTTCTTCTCAAAAGTACCTAAAATGACAAAAGGAACGATTTAGGGCAATATTTGATCAAATAAATACGATTTAGGGCTTAAATGACCCCCTAAAAGCGGTACACTTTTCGCTTCATCAAAAAGCCATACTGAAGACGAAGTGGTGCGCGATATAGAAGAAACATTTAGAACGTTACGGGCGATCAACATGAAGCTAAATCCCAAGAAGTGCACTTTCGGTGCTACAGAAGGCATGTTCTTGGGATATCTGATAGAACCAGATGGCATTAAGCCATGTCCAGAAAAAACAGAGGCTATCATCCAACTTCCTTCACCACGCACGCTGAAAGAAGTTCAGTCTCTAAATGGAAAGCTAGCCGGTTTGAACAGATTCCTGTCCAAATCAGCGGATAAGTCACTTCCTTTATTTAAAACACTCAAGAAGTGTACTAAAAAGGGAGACTTTCGTTGGACTGCGGAAGCGGAAGAAGCTTTCACTCAGCTTAAGCAACATATAGCAGTGCTTCCTAAGCTAGTCGCACCCCGACCAGGGGAGGAGTTAATCATCTACTTATCCGCGACCCATGGAGCGATCAGCGCAGTACTACTGACGGATAGGAATTCTGTACAAACACCAGTATATTTTGTAAGCAAAGCACTCAAAAAGACAGAGATTAATTACAGCTCAATGGAGAAGTTGGTTTTGGCATTAGTATTTGCTGCCAAAAGACTGCGCAGATACTTTCAAGCGCACCCAATAGCAGTGATTACCGACCAGCCCATCAAACAAGTCATCTCTAAACCTGACGCATCGGGGCGATTACAAAAATGGAGTGTGCTGTTAGGCGAATATAACATTTCCTATAGGCCACGCACTGCGGTCAAGGGGCAAATACTAGCAGACTTCATCATCGAAAAGCCAGACACCGATGCCGCACCTCCACCAAGCAAGGTAGAACTACAAGAGCCATGGATCTTATTCACGGATGGATCTTCATGCGTGGATGGGTCAGGCGCTGGCCTCATACTCACTAATCCAGAAGGAATGGAGTTCAATTACGCACTACGTTTTGAATTCACAGCCACGAACAACGAGGCAGAATATGAGGCCCTAATCGTTGGATTGCGCATCGCAACTCGAATGGGTGTATGCAACCTAGAAGCAAACGTGGATTCTCAATTAGTAGCCAACCATGTGTTGGGCGAATATGTGGCTAAAGAGGACAACATGGTTCAATACCTTGAAAAGACAAAGTCACTAATTCAAAGTTTTGATAGGTTTACCATCAAACAAGTTCCTAGAGGGGAAAACAAAAAAGCAGATGCACTGAGCAAGATCGCATCTACAAGCTTTGCGCACCTGTCGAAACAAGTATTGGTGGAGATTCTAAAGAACAAGTCCATCTCGGAGATGGACATATCTACGGTGATAGAAAAACAAGATCCTACATGGATGACCCCTATCATCGATTTTATAAACAAGGGCAAATTGCCCGAGGAGCAAAAAGACGCTCGATGGATACGGCGCATAGCGCAGAGGTTCGAACTTAGGGATGGTATCCTATATCGGCGCTCATTCCTACAACCATGGCTTCGGTGCGTTGGACCTCTTCAGGAAGTGATGCGTGGTTTTGCAACCTTACAACAGGTTTTACCTCTCGAGGGATCTCAAGAGGCTTACAACCCCACCAGGCAGTGTACCTGACCGATGTAGTATAGTGTAGTGGTAAGTACGGGGGATTGATCGTTCTCCACAGGGAATAGTGTTCGTTAGGTATGAAAAACTACTCTAATAGGTCTAAGGGTGAGGGAAGATTCTTTTTATATTTTTATAATTTTATGAAAGCAAGTAAAATCTCGGGTTTGAAAGAGTGGGCGGAATTAGTTGCTAGTCAACTAACCCAAATTACTACGAAAGCAAATAAAATAAAATAACAGAAAATGAAAATGTGGTAAAACTTATGTGGAGAAAAATGTGTTTACTTAGATTTCCTTACTCCCTAACTATCTTTTACCGGTTAATTAGTGTGTATTAATTGCGTAGATGACGGGTGTATTCCTTAATACCAATCGTGGGGTGGCGTACGTACTTCCCCAACTCTACAAGCTCCTACTTCACTCCTATGTCGAGCCGGCTAGGAAGCTCCTAACATGGGATCACTAGAATTCGCTTGTGCATTAAATACAACCATAAAAACCTTTAGTACGCATTGGTTCATGTTTCTTAAGACGTTCAAGCAAGTTACCGAATAGGAAGTTAGCCAGTTTTCTTAAGCCTAACATAGATAAACAATCATCCAATACAACTAATAACACACTAATAACCAATAATCAATAGCTAGGTTTCATTAGATCTAAGCAAACACAAGATAAATCTAGCCTAGCATGTTAAACAAAAGACAAGAACAAGATAGAATCAAACAACACATAGACATATTGAATGATTAATTGATAACTTATCTTCAATGTAACATGGAAGATCTCAAGGCAAAAAGCCTTGAAAAAGCTGCTAAATTCGTCTTAGGGTTTTCACACACAAAGTTCCCCAATAAGTTACACACTAATGACAAAAAATTGTAAAACTATATATAGACTTTCAGATCTGACGGCGTCACGTTATGGAGTGTGACGCCGTCACCTCGCCGCTTTTAGGGTTCCCGGATGGCCTTCTTGACGCCGTCCCTCTTTAGCTCTCCAAAATCCGTTCTGGCGTATCAAGGCTTGACGCCGTCAGAATTAGGCGTGACGCCGTCCCTCTTTAAATTAAGTCGTGACGACCTTGATCACTCCAAAGGGTGACGCCGTCAGAATTGCCATGCAAATTTCTCTGGCTTATCATGAGTAATTTTCATATCCACCTTTTTCTTGCCAAGCCATGACGCCGTCCAGGGCAATCCCTGACGCCGTCAAAGGTAACTTTTAGCCGATTTTGAGACTTTGTCGTTTTCTTCACTTTTATGCTCCAAAAACGTCCAAAATGCTTCCTTTTCCAAATTTCTTCTCCAAAGTACCTAAAATGACAAAAGGAACGATTTAGGGCAATATTTGATCAAATAAATACGATTTAGGGCTTAAATGACCCCTTAAAAGCGGTACACTTTTCGCTTCATCAAATACCCTTACACTTGAGATTTGCTTGTCCTCAAGCAAATGTGCTTTTATTCTAATCAAAATACAAGTTAGGGGTCATTTAATGCTAATATAAAAGTAATTGCAACAAATAATCGTTCCACTTTAATCATAATAAGCACGGAGATTACAAACTAGCACCTCACAAGTAGTGTTTAGATACTCACATCTCTCAAGTGTCATCAAAATAAATCTCATAAATGAAAACGGATAATATCTCTCACTACCTGTCATAGCAAATAGATTACCATAGGCTTGGGAAAGGATCGAAAACCTCCTCCACTAGGCGTAAGAACCTAAGATAAACTATCAAAGAGGGCTTTTAAATGGGTTATAACGTTAGGTGTAGGGATATGATAAACACGGATTTGTTGGATAAGGGATATTTTACTGGTGGCGAGTTAATGATCTTGATTAATTACATGTACTATACAATGTTGCTAAGCCAAGACTCGACTCAATCTTAAACTAATGAAAGAAATAACAAAATAACAAAAACATAAAATAAACATAAAATGAAACGGGATGGTAGTCCGTATGTTTTTTTCTACTTTTCTTTTTCTCATTTTTTTTTTGTATTTTTCTTGATTTTTTTTTTTTTTTTTTTTTTTCATACACTCTTGCCCTACCATCCAAAATAATACATCATAGGGGCGTTGTATTCCCCTTACACGTGGACTTTTACATAACTTTACAAATAACTATTCTAATGACTCGAATTAAGATAATCGAAACACTTGGAGTACTTTTAAAATATTTAGCACAAATGGGGGTAATAATGATGTTCTTCCCCATTAATCCATTACACTAGTACTTTACCCATGAGTCCCAATCGTCCCAAAACAATATATACAAGGATATGACTCGACTTAGCAACCATGTAATCAATTAGAAAATTAACTAAGGGTTTAAACAAATGTTGTCACAATAATGCACTAAAGATGAGTGCACACAAGGTAGGCTAAGGCGATTTGGGTGTACATTTAAGTGGGGTGTAAACAAATTCTTCCTTTAAGTAAAATGCTTAAAGTTCGAAACGAAAAGATAGGCTCTGAGGGGTGTACTAGGGGTATCGTGTACTAAAAATGAGTACAACACAAAGGGTGTGGGAGAATTACTTGACCAATGTAGCCAATGTAATTATAACAAAAACACAGGTGTAAAACAATGGGTTAATCCTAATGCCTCTTATCATGTAGTAAATCTAACTACACGAATGTAGTCTCACTTGTGGCCTCGGAATGGTCCTAACGCAAGTTCTAGAATCTAAGTGCTACCGGTACACACATCATAGCATAAATGATTTTCCTACCAATTCTAGGGGCGAACCTCACATATTTGGGGTAGAAAATTTTTTTTAGTGGTACGGTTTTTGTGCTAGTCATATAACTCCTATCCGTGAGACGCTCATTAGAACTAAAGTTTTACTCCTAAATGTTGTAAAAAATTTTAAATTTGGCACTAAAATTACCCTAACAGGTATTTATCTCAGTTTTATTACACATCTACCATTAAACAAACAAAAATCAAGCGTAATAGCATTCTCTAATCGTACTTTTACCCCCCCCCCCCCCCCCCCTTACACTTAAGATGAACATTGTCCCCAATGTTCAAATAACAAGATGTAAAAGAAAAAAGTAAAAGAATGAAATCAAATACTCCCCTGATTCGCTCGGTGGATAATGAAGTAACATGGTTAAATCTTCTTCCAAGAGAATGTAAAAGCTCCAAGACTAATGCATCACCAAAAGCTTGATCCAACAAACATTTCCTTGTCCAAAATAACCTGTTAAACCTGAGAAAACAAACACGAAAACCTGCATAACATCGGCGGGATAAACTCTATATATAAGGATATAATGCTTGTGGAATGATAATTTTGCAGATTCCTGGAGATTATAAGTTAGAGATTTAATAAAAACTTTTTATGAAAACAAAACTTTCAAAAATTTTCAGAAAATTAAACCTGACGCCGTCAGGTTGTAAAGCCTGACGCCGTCAGAAATGATCTGACAGAATTCTCATGTTACGTTTCCGGAAAATTTTTGGAAAAACCTACACCTTACTTCCTGGAATTCCTGCAAAACATCATTATGACTCGATACAAGCATTTGACTCAAACAAATACTAATATGTATGTTCATTTATTATTATTACGATTCATGTTCATTTGTGTTCTAATAAACCGATTTGGATTTCCCTTACACTTAACTTTTGCAAAATACCTTTATATTTAGTTAAGACGAAGTTAAAAACAAAATAAAGCATTTTCACAAATTAGTTTTGAACATGAATCAATAATAATAATTTAAACATACATACGGAAACAAATAAAATCAAACAAACAATTAAATAAACACACAAAGCAAATAAAGCTTGGGTTGCCTCCCAAGAAGCGCTTTTCTTTATTAACGAGTCTTGTAGCTAGACTCAAAGTCCTTCTACCCTATGTAAGTGAGCTCGTCATCGAGGACGTCTTTAGGGTTAAGCTTGGATTGAAGTTTCCTATTGGTCCGCTTAGTACGATATATCCTTTCAAACTTCTCTCCATCCGGGTCATACAATGTCATCTTAATATGCCATGAACCATCTCCATCTTTGGGTGGTTTGTCCCAATCCCACTTATGATCATCGTCCTCACAATTCCACTTATTCATCCCTAGGTTAATTGGCAAAACTCCTAGGAAATCAATCATCTTCCTAAAAACTAGAGGGTCTTCAAACGGATCCAATTCGGTGTCCCTAGCTAAGAGTTGCTCTACCGTATGTGTTCGGTTAACAAAGTCCTCTTCTAGGTAAAATGGGCGTTGGGGTCCTATGAAGTCTCTATCGATCCAAGGTCCATATCTAGATGGTCTCCTATTTGATTCTAACCAATGGGGTGTCGGTTCCTCACTAGTATGATAGGCATGTTTCTTAACATCATAGACTGACCAAGTATCTCCTTCTCCTACCGCTATCTTGGATTCCTTACAATCAATCATAGCACTAGCGGTCGCCAAAAATCCTCTACCTATCAACAAGGGGCATGTAGGGTCACTAACCATATCAAGGACGTGGAAATCGGCTAAAATGGTTAGTTTTCCAATGTGCACTAACACGTCCTTAACTACTCCAACCGGGTAAGCAACACTTCCATCCGCTAAGCCTATTATCACCTCGGTTTCTTCAAGTTTTCCTAGTTTTAGAGAGGTGTAGAGAGGTAACGGAAGTAGGTTAAGGCTTGATCCAAGATCGGCTAATGTGTCATAAGCCTCCGAATTACCGATCTTGCAAGGTAGAACAAATAAGCCCGGATCATCTAACTTCTTAGGTAGCTTGTTTTGAACAAAGGCGGTCCCTTTTTCGCCTAACTTGAGCTTCTTCTCATCCAACACTTCAATAACCGGACTTTCAAGGTGGAGCTCCTTGAATTCTTCGTCAAGGTTTTGAGTGGGAGGTGTTTCAACTACAACTTGGGTTTGTTTGAAACACGTGCTCATGGAATTGACCGAATAATATTGTGGACAAGAACTAGGAGACGAAACCGATGAAATGGCGTTGACGTTTAGTTTCGGGTTCTTGACCGTGTTGCTAGGGAGTGCTCCCATTTCTCGGTCATTGAGGGCTTTCAACAAAGTGTCAATCTTATTGGTCATCTCGCTTTGTTTTTGTTTGAAATCGGCTTCAAACTTGGCTAAACGAGCTTCTTGAGATGCCATAAATTGAGACATCAATCCTTCAAAGTTATCGGTACTACCATTTCCGGAAGGATTGTTGTTGAAAGTACGGTTCGAGTTGGAACCGCTAGATTGGAAACGATTAGGTGGGTTGGAAGAGTTGGTTTGTTGTGCGTTTTGGTTTTGTTTCCACCTAAGGTTCGGGTGATTTTTCCATGAGGGGTTGTATGTATCACCGTAGGGGTTTGGCTCGGGTTTGAAAGTGTACCACTTGTCTCCCGCTCCGTCGGTACGCGAGGATGCGTAGTCCGCAAAAGCTTGTTCGGGGAGTTCCATGCAATCACGAGTGTCGTGGGGACCACTACATAATTCACACGAAGAAGTGATTTTGTTCACTTGGCTTGAAGGTTTAGGAGCCTCGTAGGATTTCATAAGAAACTTGACTTGATCTTCAAGTTCCATGATCCTACGGTCGAAAGTGCTTGAATTGTTCGAAGGCAAAGATATTGCCTTGACCGTTTTATTCAAATCACGGGGATCATTCCAACTTTCGTTGTCATAAAGAGCAAGATCCTCTAGGAGAGCCCATGATTGTTCCGCACTTAGATCACATAGCTTACCACCAGCCGCTTGGTCAATGGTTTGCCTCGTGGAGAGATTGACATGGTCATAGAAGATTTGGACTTGGAGCCAAAGTTCTAAGCCATGGTGAGGGACTTTTTGGAGTAAGTCCTTGAATCGAGTCCATGCCTCGTAGAGGGTTTCGCCTTGACGTTGTTGGAACATCAAGATATCATTCCTTAGCTTGGTAGTTCTTCCCGGTGGGAAAAACTGAGCAAGGAAACGAGTGGTGAGATCATCCCAAGAGGTGATGGATCCTGCGGGTTGACGCTCTAGCCATTGACTAGCTTGGTCCCGCAAAGAGAATTGAAAGAGACGCAGTCGGGTCGTCTCTCGAGTGGCAACATCAAGGTCTATAGAATCAACAATTTTGAGAAAGTCCTTGAGATGTTGGTTAGGATCTTCGGAACGAAGTCCATGGAATGCGCATCCGCTTTGCACCAACCGGATGGTGTCGGATCGCAAGGGAGTGACATTGGCTCCTTGAGTGAGCTCAATGGTGTTTCGATAGCCATGGTGGCTAGGACGGGAGTACTCTCCTAAAGTACAGGCTCTAGGAGGTTGTGGTGGTTGTTGTAGTGGTGGGTTGTTGGGATTAAGGATATTACCATCTTCCATGATGTCGAATGGTAATGGTTACGAACAAAGAAACGAAGAAAATAGATAGACTAAAGAAAACCTAGAAAAATAAAATAAAAATCTCACTAGAAAGGAATCTAGTGAGTAGACCTATAAAATAAAAATTCAACCTAAACAATAACTATTCCCCGGCAGCGGCGCCAAAAACTTGATGCGTGGTTTTGCAACCTTACAACAGGTTTTACCTCTCGAGGGATCTCAAGAGGCTTACAACCCCACCAGGCAGTGTACCTGACCGATGTAGTATAGTGTAGTGGTAAGTACGGGGGATTGATCGTTCTCCACAGGGAATAGTGTTCGTTAGGTATGAAAAACTACTCTATTAGGTCTAAGGGTGAGGGAAGATTCTTTTTATATTTTTATAATTTTATTAAAGCAAGTAAAATTTCGGGTTTGAAAGAGTGGGCGGAATTAGTTGCTAGTCAACTAACCCAAATTACTACGAATGCAAATAAAATAAAATAACAGAAAATGAAAATGTGGTAAAACTTATGTGGAGAAAAATGTGTTTACTTAGATTTCCTTACTCCCTAACTATCTTTTACCGGTTAATTAGTGTGTATTAATTGCGTGGATGACGGGTGTATTCCTTAATACCAATCGTGGGGTGGCGTACGTACTTCCCCAACTCTACAAGCTCCTACTTCACTCCTATGTCGAGCCGGCTAGGAAGCTCCTAACATGGGATCACTAGAATTCGCTTGTGCATTAAATACAACCATAAAAACCTTTAGTACGCATTGGTTCATGTTTCTTAAGACGTTCAAGCAAGTTACCGAATAGGAAGTTAGCCAGTTTTCTTAAGCCTAACATAGATAAACAATCATCCAATACAACTAATAACACACTAATAACCAATAATCAATAGCTAGGTTTCATTAGATCTAAGCAAACACAAGATAAATCTAGCCTAACATGTTAAACAAAAGACAAGAACAAGATAGAATCAAACAACACATAGACATATTGAATGATTAATTGATAACTTATCTTCAATGTAACATGGAAGATCTCAAGGCAAAAAGCCTTGAAAAAGCTGCTAAATTCGTCTTAGGGTTTTCACACACAAAGTTCCCCAATAAGTTCCACACTAATGACAAAAAATTGCAAAACTATATATAGACTTTCAGATCTGACGGCGTCACGTTATGGAGTGTGACGTCGTCACCTCGCCGCTTTTAGGGTTCCCGGATGGCCTTCTTGACGCCGTCCCTCTTTAGCTCTCCAAAATCCGTTCTGGCTTATCAAGGCTTGACGCCATCAGAATTAGGCGTGACGCCGTCCCTCTTTAAATTAAGTCGTGACGACCTTGATCACTCCAAAGGGTGACGCCGTCAGAATTCCCATGCAAATTTCTCTGGCTTATCATGAGTAATTTTCATATCCACCTTTTTCTTGCCAAGCCATGACGCCGTCCAGGGCAATCCCTGACGCCGTCAAAGGTAACTTTTAGCCGATTTTGAGACTTTGTCGTTTTCTTCACTTTTATGCTCCAAAAACGTCCAAAATGCTTCCTTTTCCAAATTTCTTCTCCAAAGTACCTAAAATGACAAAAGGAACGATTTAGGGCAATATTTGATCAAATAAATACGATTTAGGGCTTAAATGACCCCTTAAAAGCGGTACACTTTTCGCTTCATCAGGCAGATTACGTACTTCGAGAGATCCACGCTGGTTCATGCAGTATGCATTCAGGACCACGGTCCATCGTAGCACGCGCATTGCGCTCAGGATACTACTGGCCTACTATGCACCGTGATGCGCGCGATGTGATAAGGAAATGCAACGACTGCCAAGTTCATAGACCCATCCCGCGCAGACCACAACAAGAGCTAACGCCTATTACTTCTCCATGGCCATTCTATAAATGGGGCATTGACATTGCGGGTCCCTTCCCTGTCGCAGCAGGAGGACTGAAATTCCTTATTGTGGCAATAGATTACTTTACTAAGTGGATTGAGGCAAAAGCAGTTGCGACAATCACAGGTAACCAAGTAAAACGATTTGTTTGGGAAAATATTGTATGCCGCTTTGGATTACCTGGGGAAATCGTTTCAGACAACGGAAAACAGTTCCGTGATAACCCGTTCAAAGACTGGTGCGCGGAGCTAAATATCACACAACATTTTGCATCAGTTAAACACCCACAAACCAATGGTTTAGTTGAGCGCGCAAATCGCAGTCTAGGCGAAGGAATTAAAGCGCGCCTGGACAAACACAAAGGAAGATGGGTGGACGAATTGTCGCATGTCTTATGGGCGCACCGCACGACAATCAAGGTTAGCAATGGAGACACTCCTTTTTCCCTTGTCTACGGGACAGAAGCTGTTATACCAGCTGAAATTGGGATGCCAACTATCCGCACCGCGAAAGTTAATGTCGCGACCAATGACGACGAACGACGGATAGATTTGGACCTGCTGGAGGAAACGCGCGAGCGCGCAGCCATACGAGAGGCAAAAACCAAGTCAAAGATGAAGGGATACTACGATGCTAAAGTTCGAAGCACCTCATTCAGACCTGGCGACTTTGTGTACCGCGCTAATGATGCAAGCCACGCAGAAGACACACGTAAACTTGGACCAAAGTGGGAAGGACCCTACGAGGTCATTGAAGCACTAGGACAAGGCGCGTACAAGCTGCGTGACATGGAAGGCCTTGAGCTACAACGCACATGGAATATCTGCAATCTCAAGAGATGCTATCTTTAGGAAAGGTTACGACCCAATGCATGGACACCTACGCACTTTAGTAAGTGCCAAATAAATATCCGTGTATTTACATTTTTTGTTTCATTTAGACAAAATATTTTTTATCTTTTTACAAAAACTTGCAAGTATTAATAAAATATTGCGGTTTCTAGCTAACTCCGTGACACACTTTACTTTATTGCTCACATATAATTTATGTCTCAATATTGTTTGTTATATTATCATTTGCCTACATGGCGTGCATGCACCAAATAAAAACCCACGATGGTAAAAGGATGAGTAAACCTAATAAATGACTCGTTGAGTAAGAGGGTTGCAAACCCATCAACATCGGATCACGAATCCTTGTTAAACACCTTACTCTCAAGACGTTGGAGTAAGTTCGATGCGCATCTCACGACGGGTGCGCAACTATGCATACTGTGCGCGTTTAACAAATTAGGAGTTAAGACAATTATCCCCTTAACATGGTATTTGCAGTACGCTGCAATCCATACACTTGTGCATCCCACGATGGATACACAACAACTTGTGCATTTCATATACAATTATGTTATACACGATTATGCCATACACGACTATGTCATAAATTTCATACACGCTTATGTTATACACCATTAAATCATGAACCTCATACACGATTATGATATAGGTGATTATAGATTCTTGTAATCTTTTTCGAATGTGTTTATACAAACGGTTTTGATTCTTAGACGTCTTCTACGCAAAGACAAAAATAACTAAGTACAAACATTATAACCACAATACAATATGCGTACAATCGCATTTTCAAACCAACACTTTATTATGAATCACGAATTCATAAAAAAGAGGATAGACTTAACATGCATCAAAAATGTTAATCTATTACAAAAAGCTACCAAGACAAAAAAATCTAAAGGCTACGAGTACGCTTGAGCCTAGAACTGCTAACACCACCTTGGGGCGACACTGTCGGTACGCTGACAGGGACCCCATCAAACCTGGGGAGATGCGCAGCACCAACACCGCAGAGGATAGCCTTCCCCTTCACGCCCTGCTTCTTCGCCAACCTGGTGGCATGAGCCTCTAAGGATTGCTTCAAGGGGATTTCCGTCTCAAGGGCAAATGGATCCTGGGCGTTGCGAGGGTGGACAAAAATAGGTACCTGCAGCTGTGACACGTCCGGCTTGAGGAAATAGTCAGCCTCTTCCTCTGCGCCCTCTGCTGAATGCATGGCCAAGGTCAACCCCTCCATGATCACACTTATGGGGTAATCCTGGTCGCGCTCAAGTTGAGCGATATGAGGAAGATCTAGCAGCTTCATCTTCTCCATAGCCGCAACAAGCTCATCAAAAGCATTAGCATTGTAATTAGGCACTTGTGCGGCAGGAACCTTCAGCAGTCCACTCTCAGAGAGCTCCTCTACAGCTTGCGCCTTGCCACGTGCAAGCGCACACTCCACAACCTCTCCAAAGGCCTCTCGCACCTCTTGGGACTCCAAAGTACCCATGGCAGCAAGGCGTAACCCATGGCTAATGAGCCACCTGCGCTCAGCAATGGTGGACACCAAATGAGGGTACACTCCTCATCTATATTCGATGCTGAGCCTACGCAGCTTGCGCTCCTGATTCTCCAGCAAACTCTCCACAGTCTTGCGGAAACCATCCATGTTTGAGATAAGTTTGCCCTTGTTCAGCTCCATATATCTCAAGGCCCAAAGGCAGGAGGCCTTGTATTCTCTTGCTTCATTGCGCTCTCGAGCCAGTTCAGCTATGAGCAACATCTTCTCATCAGCAACTTTCTGGGCGTACACACCAGAAGCCCTTACTTCAGCCTGCGCATCAGCCAACTGCGCCTTCAGAGTATCAATCTCCTTGTCCTTCTGCGCAACCAGGCTACCCTCACCACTATATTGAGTCTGTAGCCGCGCAACCAATGCAGCCAACTCCTCTATAAGGCGACCTGTTGGCGC
Source organism: Artemisia tridentata subsp. tridentata (assembly GCA_021014915.2). Classification (NCBI taxonomy): domain Eukaryota; kingdom Viridiplantae; phylum Streptophyta; class Magnoliopsida; order Asterales; family Asteraceae; genus Artemisia; species Artemisia tridentata. The sequence continues at coordinate 345,267,737 of CP139502.1, read as the reverse complement.
ACCTTCAGCAGACTTTTCCTCTCCCACTGGACTCTTGGACACAAACTCACCAGAACCAGCTTTGGGGGGCGAATTCTCAACTTGCGCACCCTCATCAATAACAGCCTCCAAACTGCGCGCAAGTAACAAAAAGTCAACAAATGACAACAATATCAACACGGAATAAAAGTCTAAAGATAGAAGTTTCATTGCTTACTTGAAGGGAGGAGTTCCAGAAGCATCCTTCTGCGATGCACTCTCCTCAGATGATTGCCTGACAGAAATAGCAGGGCGCTTACTTGATGTACTTGCGCCATCATCACCAGATGATCTTTACGCTTTAACATGTCGCCCTCCTCCTCCTCTTCCTCAGACTCATCCATGGCACTCCCCGACGAGTCTATATGTAATACCTCCACAGGGATCTGCGACCCAGAAGCGGGAAAGCTACGCAGAGGGGTAGCCATAGTGACACCTGGGGGGATCTCCCCTGTTTCATCTGTCTTTTCTGGCTCTTCCTGCGCAATCAACATTGTGCGCCCTGCAATAGCCTGAAGAATTGGCTCTTCGCCATCCCTCAAAGGGCGCACCCCTACAATTACTTGTTTTGGCTTCTCCAAGCGAACAACGCTGAATAGGTCCATTTCTGCGCAACGAACGACAAACAGAAACAAAAACAAGTCAGATAAGATACAAAGGGAAAAGCACTTACAACTAACAAGTGAAAACGAAGGAAGGACAAGCACCCACCCCGGCTATGTTCGTCTAAAAAAGTTGGCACTTCTTCCGGACTACCGAAGTAGTTGCGGCTGATGCCCATATGCACAACAACTCTTCTGGATAAGCTTGAATCGGTATGCGATTGGTGTTTATAGTGTCCGCATCAGCCACATTATACAATCCGGGGTCTGGGCGCTCATCCCTCGGCAATGATTCTTTAGTATAGAATTCAAATGTCCATGGAAAAAAGGCACTATCGACCCAAAAGAACTTTTCCCTCCAAACCCTCAGTGAGTCTAACTTCTCAGTATAACACTGGAGCGACCCTGTGCGCTTGGAAAAGGTAACCCACCCATTTGACCACGAGGTATGATAAAATGCGCGGAATAGATGAATTGTGGGTTCAATCGCCAACAGGCGACAGTTTATTTCGAAATTGGTTATTTTTGCTGCACCTATACAGTGCAGCTGGGAAATATGAAGACGATAATGGTTAAGAATATCGCACAAAAATAAGGAAATGGGCGCACGTTGGTTCGCAAATTCGAAAAAACGTGTGTAAACCCCTACCTTCCCTTGAGGGAAGTTCGCTATTGACGCATTAGCAACCGGAACAACTGGGTGCAAAAAGCCAGGGATGTAATAATCAGAGGCGAATTGACGCAGATCGTCCTCAGATAAATCGGAGTGAAAATCGGATAGCTGCTGAACCATGGTTAGAATAAGAAGGAATCTGAAGCGCAAGCGTTTTTACCTTAGGTTTCGTTGAGTTCTTGATTGCTATTCGAAGTTTTATCAATGGTGGCAAATGATGATTTTTACTGTGGCAGTCACAGTGAAAGGATGGCTTGATTTTATATAGGATTACACATATCCATAGATGGATGCCAAGTGTACCCCACTTGCTCCAATCGTGTGGCTGGGATCCAAAAAGGCGAAGCACTTTTTTACCCACCACTCACGATTTCCGATGAAGATACGGATGTATTTGGACTGGATTAATTTTATTATTTAGGCGGGAAATATTTGCAACTTCCCCGCTACGCATCGAGGAATGTTTTTCGCTAAAGTTGTTAGTCTAGTATCCGCAATCACGCATTGCGCACACTAGACTGGGGGGACATGATGACGTATAGTCCGTATTCGGGTCACGAACCCGACCCATACTCATACCCATCACGAATGGGCTATTATGATAACGGTTTAGGCTCACGATAGCCCAAGCCCGAAGTTATTTATGACTTTGATATAAGATATCTCTTATTTATGAGATGTATATCAAGTGGCCGACTTAGGTGGGATACGCGAAGGGTAAGGAACACGAAACCAACTAGGGTTTCGGGTATATATATAGAGTCCTTCGACTCTCATTAGAGGTACGACACATTAACCTTAACTCTTCAACTAAACCTAAAATCGATTACTTACTCTCACGTCGGAGGATAATCGTGGGAGACAATCCCACGATAAGCCTAACGGTGTTTTTCTGTTTTCTTAGTGCGCAGGTCTCAAGCATTAAGATCGAATTGGTACGGAATCAAGGAACGCCCAACTTTTGTATCAACAACAAAAGAGTGAAAAACTTTACATTAAAAAAGTATAAGCACTTAGTGTTTTGGATTTCTAATTAACAATGAGTGACGATAGGATTTTTGAGCATTTAAATTCGGGAATCTTAAATTTGTACTACGTAAAAGAAAAGGATACTAAAATGCAAGTTTGCAACGTCACTTAGGCTGCTAGGGGGTGCTATCTACGCAAATCATATATATTTTGGGCTATTGGGCTTATCAAATACTAAAGGTATTGGATTGATTGAGGGATGCTAGCCCCCACTAGCGACCCCCTCCCTCTGCCCCTGCTACCAAGCACCTTTTAGCTGCAAAAGATCTTCTCATTTCTTGCATTTCAAATCAACCAAGATGATGAGAATATAACGGATTCAAAACATAAAAGTTGATGTGCTTGAAATAAATCCTTTTATGAGCTAAAGTTTTTGATGAAATCAATAATTTCCAAAAAGGAAGAACCTGTCTTGAATTCAAGACCCCGCTACTATATTGGTTTGTCTGATATGTATAAAATCATTATGACAAGAAGATGATAGGTGAAGGGATTGTAATAAGATAGAGAGGAAGACTAGTAACATTATCTATATATACTATAGGAGGGCAAGCGTGCCGACCATTTCGGATATAATATTGCAAAATTTGATATAATATTGATATAATTATGGGTTTATTAATGGGCTAACTCCGGTCCGCCAACAAGCCCGTCAACCTTTTATCTACTCCACCTGCGTTGCATGATAGGTAAATTACACAAATTTCCGTTGCATAATCTGAACAACCAACTTTTCGCCCGGGACACAAAGCGACGATAGATCATCACCATTTATAACCAAACGAAAAAAAAGAAAAAAAAAAAGGTTCAACCCAACCAAAAAAAAAAAAAAAACAATTTAAAACACCACTTCAAATACAATTCTTAAATTGCCCCATCATATATTATTATCAACACATCAGTTAAATAAAAAGTCGCCATGTTTCACATCTTAAAATATATATATATATATATATATATATATATATATTATATATATATATATTATATATAATATATATCACAAAAAGAACCTCATAGAAAAAATAATGAAAAAACGACATCAAATGCAATTATTAATTCTCATATTCAACACTCATCATCAAAAAAGATATATAGGGTCCGGTTCTAGAGAAAAATATAATTAGATAGAAAAGTATTAAAAAAAGTTACAGGGTAGATTACGAATACAGTTGAAAGTTCGGGGTAGAAAATGATAAAAACAAAATAAAAGAAATGAATCAACTTTGTCTCTCACAATTCAAGCCGACACTCACGTTACAAACACACACACTCACCGTCACCACCACCACCGTCTTCCGTCACCACCATCTCCATCCCCACCACTCCACGTCGCCACCATCATCTCCGTCGCCACCACTTCCGTCATGCAACCACCGCATCAATCTTCACTTCGCCACCATCACACCGACGCCGGTCAAATGCGGTTCAATCACAATTATATATATAACAATTTTAATTATTTAATTTATATAACTTTATTTATTTATTTATTTTAATGTTTAGTTAATTAAAAAAAATGACGTGGTGGGACACAAATGAGTAAGTTATGGTTAGTTGTGATAAGTGGTTTAGCCCATTGGACGCAAATAGTTTTGCCTACTCACACCAAGTGGTCTCATTCATTTCATTTCAAAACCATCACCATCACCAGTTCACCACCTCAAATTCTTCAAAAACCATTAAAAAATGACCTCATTCAACTTCTAACCCATTTAATTTCTCCTGTGAAATGTAGACTTGCTTCCTCAAATTAAAGGCACTGCTATAAAATTTAGACTCACCTGTGAAATGTGCTCCGCAGCGGCTACCCTAGGTTTAACAATCTCACAATTTGCTACCTTTCAGTTTTCATTATTCTTTATTTTCATTTCAGGTTCTCATCTGGGATGTTGAATCTCAGGCGAATCGTCCTGATGTGGTGGGAGCCACAGAGTCTCGTCCTGATTTGGTGAGTCCTTTCTAGGGATCCTTAATTCTAAGCTTTCTTTCTGTATCTATGTGGCTGTAAAGGGCCGCAGTTTCGTCCATTTACTTATGTATGGGTCGATTTGTACTTTGTTTGTCAAATAAAAAAAGTTAGCTAAAAGGGGAGGATGCCAAATGGGTCAAACGGGCTAAAAGTAGTCCCAAGTTCATTTTTAATGCACACAACCTCCTATATTGTTTTTATTAAAAGCTTTAGATTATTATTGTTATATTGTAATAGTATCGTTTTTGTAACTATAGTTACCTCATTAATTGTTTATATAATTGAGAATAGAATAGTGTTTGCATATCAACTAAAACCAACTTCAACTGTTTTGACCCACGGCAATACTTTGTTATAACCCAAACCCATTTTGACTCGTTGCTCTTTATGTGCTTCCTAATGCTTCATTCTTTTTTATATACTCATTATTGTGTATAAGGTTTTAAAGAATGTGAATCGTAATGTTTATATGGGTTTATATAATACTAATTTGATGTTGAAATGATATTCTAAGCAAAGAGTTGATCATGTTTTCTACTATTCACCTTACAGATTTTGAGTGGTCATCAAGAAAATGCTGAATTTGCTCTTGACATGTGCCGAAGCGAACCCCTTGTACTTTCTGGAGGTAATATATTAGTTCCAACATTTTTTGACCTACTTAGTAAAGTGTTGACTATTTAAGCGGTGCTTGACACTGAATTACTGATATACAAAAACCGATAATTTCTAATGGCCAACTGAACACCTAGGTTTCTCAAAAACCTATTTTGGTTCTCTTATAAATAGGTACTGCAAGCTTTAGATGACAAATTTACTCTATCTCTATTGTAAATGTGCCATATGCTAACGGATATATATACAAAGAGTTGTAATTACTGTTGGAATTTGACACTCATGACAATCATATTATTCCATAACACAAAGTACATAATAGCGGAAGCATGTAAACAATTAGTATAACACATAAATATTAACTTAAACATAAATAGAAAACGTACCCGATGCACTTCAATAAATCTTGAATATGATTTAAACTAGATCAATGAATAACCCCTTACCGTTTTGTTATTCGATCTCTTGATAACAACAATAGTGTGTTGTTACCTCGTTCTTGTACACACAAATTAAACCGTATTAAGGTTATGCAAGTAAAACACAAGAATAATTTTTGATCACAAAAATTCGATCCTATGACCCTTGGAGAAGGGTATACGATCGGCAAGGACAAACCAAAAAGGAGAGAAAACTTTAGGGATAATTGTGTGTTCAAGAGTTATGAAAACCAAGACCCCTTGTGTTTGTATTTATACTAAATTAGAAACTTGGAGGAAAAGCAAAGGCATGGGTCGATCCACCCATAGCCGGTCGATCTAAACCCACAAGGAGGGTTCTAGATCTTTTCCATGTTTCCTAATTCCATACAAACACTTCTTTCCTTATTTGCGTTTAACGGTCGTTAGTCATTTAACGGAAAACACTAACGGTCGTTAAGTTCTCGTGCTAATAACAAATATATAAAATACATTTATTATTATTCCTTAATACTCATTTGTAATGTGTGCAATCCCGAGGTCTCGGGTTCGATACTAGACATTTACATATTAATTTGTTAACCACATTTCAACAACTCCCACTTGGTTAATTTATTAATAGCAAAATGACATTGGTTGGCGTCTTGCAACACTCCAATGCCCCTAGTCCGACTCGAGCTAGATTTCCTGGAAAATCTTTAATGATTCATCATTATTATTATCCTTTTGTTACTAATACTCTATTAATAAAGAAATGGATCTAAGTCACTCTTTATTAATGTTTCAGTTTCTCGTTGTTATTGATTGAACAAAATTACCAAAACATCTTAACGTATTCCAGATAGACTTTGGGCGTGGCCACACAAACATTTTGTCAACCCTACGAGGGGCCCAGCAGTATTATACTTCAAACAAAATTTGAAGGAACAAATTCTTTCTTGACTACAAGAATAACCCATGAACTTTGCAACACTTCTGAAAACAATCCTTATAACTTCCAGTTACGGTAAGCGGTAGATTGCTTTACAAAAATGCACTACATCCATGACTCTTATCTGGTATCTCAAGTCTGAGGATAACTATTTCATGAATTACTTGATGACAAGATCCATAAGTAATCTCATGTTTAGTTGGGATAAGTCCTATACTCTACACTTAGAATATCATGTGAATTTGGTATGACTACGCATCAATATACTTTCAAGTATATTCTCACCAACATCCACATTTGTCTTAATTTAATGATATTCCCATATCATTAACCGACAATGGACAAATTTAGAATAATAAAATTATTCAAGGATATAAACATGCAAAAACAGGATATATGTATATTTCAACAAGACAATAAAACATAAACAATACTTTATTTCATAAAATCAATAATTGTCTATTACATCCTTTATCCAAATACTAATCACAAATGGGCATGAAACTTTCAGCCTTACGAAGACCTATTCCTTCAGCTAACTTATAAAGCTTAGTGCCAGGAAGAGCTTTCGTCAATTGATCTGCCAAGTTATCATCTGTGTGAACTTTGAGTACTTCGATCTGCCCAATCTCTATTTGCTCTCGCACATAGTGATATTTGATCGGATAATGTTTGGTGCCCTTCATGATTCCAGGTTCATTGGCAAATGTAATTGCAGCTGAATTGTCACAATACATTTTTATAGGTCGTTGAATCGAAGGCATAACTCCAAGCCTTGATACAAACTTCCTAATCCAGACGGCTTCCATTGCAGCATCTGATGCAGCTATGTACTCACTTTCTGCTGCAGACATCGCTAATGTACTCTGCTTCTTGCTCCTCCAATCCACAGCTCCTCCATTAATGACAAAGACGTATCCAGTCTGAGACTTCATATCATCCTTATCACTTTTCCATGAAGCATCGCAGTAACCTGTAACATCAAGTTCTGCTTGTGGATCACCCCCATAAACTAAGAACATATCTTTAGTAGCCCTAAGGTACTTAAGAATATTCTTAACAGCAGTCCAGTGAGCTTCACCGGTATTCTGCTGATATCGACTGGTTAAGTTCTGAGCAAACGCCACATCTGGCCTTGTGCTTTTAACCGCATACATAATAGATCCTACAGCCGAAGCATAAGGAACTTTTGCCATGCGTTTCACCTCTTCAGGTGTTGAAGCACAAACTTTCTTGCTCAAGCCATGTTGTTCTTGCATCGGCAAATATCCCTTCTTGGAATCTTGCATATTGAATCTCTTCAATATTTTATCGATGTAAGCACTTTGGCTTAATCCAATTAATCGCTGAGATCTATCTCTATATATCTTAATTCCCAGAATGAAAGCAGCTTCCCCTAAATCTTTCATAGAAAAACACTTTCCAAGATATGCCTTGACTTCATGCAAACTTGGAATGTCTTTTCCCATGATCAATATGTCATCGACATATAATATAAGGAAAATTACTTCACTCCCACTAACTTTGTGGTATACACATGGCTCAAAGTTTGACTCCTAAATGTTGTAAAAATTTTTAAATTTGGCACTAAAATTGCCTAACAAGTTTTCTCTCAGTTTTATTACACATCTACTATTAAACAAACAAAAATCAAGCGTAAAAGCATTCTCTAATCGTACTTTACCCCCCCTTACACTTAAGATGAACATTGTCCCCAATGTTCAAATAACAAGATGTAAAAGTAATAAGGTAAAAGAATGAAATCAAATACTCCCCTGATTCGCTCGGTGGATAATGTGGTAACATGGTTAGATCTTCTTCCAAAGTAATGTTGAAGCTCCATGACTAATGCATCGCCATAAGCTTGATTCTACAAACATCTCCTTGTCCAAAATAACCTGTTAAACTGAGAAAAAAACACGAAAACCTGCATAACATCGGCGGGATAAATCTATATATAAGGATATAATGCATGCGGAATGATAGTTTTGCAGATTCCTGGAGATTATAAGTTATAGATTTAATAAAAACTTTTATGAAAACAAAACTTTCAAAAATTTCAGAAAATTAAAACCTGACGCCGTCAGGTTGTAAAGCCTGACGCCGTCAGAAATGATCTGACAGAATTCTCATGTTAAGTTTCCGGAAAATTTTGGAAAAACCTATACCTTACTTCCTGGAATTCCTGCAAAACATCATTATGACCGATACAAGCATTTGACTCAAACAATTACTAATATGTATGTTAATTTAATATTATTACGATTCATGTTCATTTGTGTTCTAATAAACCGATTTGGATTTCCCTTAGACTTATCTTTTGCAAAATACTTTTATATGTAGTTAAGACGAAGTTAAAAAAAAAATAAAGCATTTTCACAATTTAGTTTTGAACATGAATCAATAAAAATGAAAATTAAACACACATACGGAAGCAAATAAAATCAAACAAACAAACAAATAAACACACAAAACAAATAAAGCTTGGGTTGCCTCCCAAGAAGCACTTTTCTTTATTAACGAGTCTTGTAGCTAGACTCAAAGTCACGTACATTACGTGATTCCATCATTGGTCACGGTTTCTAGGCCATTCTCCTTTGATTCTCTATCAGGATCACTTTCATAGTAAAGGTATTTCGGGTCCTCGAGATCAAAAGGATTATTTTGGTATTTAGAACTAAGCTCCTTAACATGCTTAAAGAATCCACTTGACAGGTCAAAAGTGTCCTTACATCCTCTTCTCACATCATCATCACATAACACGAGTTGGGAACTTAACCCATCGAGCCCTCCATAATCAATCTCCTTGAATTCTCTCATCTTGTAAGGCGTTTGGTATGAGATTTCCCTAATCCCGTCGGTGAAAGTCATGATCCCATTGAGCTCGTCCACAACCAAGCTTGTGGCTTTGCAAAAAGGTGCCCCAAAAACAACTTGTGATAACCTGGGATCGATGTACTTTTCGATATCATCGACGATTGCAAAGCTCATAGTGAATGTCATATTTCCTACAAACACCTGTACATCATCATCTATGCCAATGTCATCCTTCCCTTTATGAATCATCCCCCATCTACAAATGTTGTTATAATGAAACAAGGACATCACATTTTTGGGTAAACATGTGTCAATGTAAACATTATAAAAATGCTTGTGACCAATCATGCAAGGTATTTTGAGATTATTTGGATCGCGTTGCCTAATAAGGCCAGGCCTTCTACCGTGTAGCCCCCATGTGTTGCAAATTGCTGATGGTTGATACTCATACACTTCTTCACAGCCATCCCGAAAAATCACTTTCCTGACACCATCGGTAAACAATGCACTACGATCATCCTCATCGAGTATTACTCCCGTTGCTTTTATGAATGGTTTGCCTAGAACAAGGCTAGTTAAGGGTGGGTTGATGATAGAGTTCATGTCATTAAATACAGTTAGCTCGGTATGAAAGAGGAACTTTTCTATCACAATTGGTACCCTTCTTATTACCCCGATGATATTAGACCCTTCATATTTGACCTGTTCGGTGAAGGCTTCGTTAAATAGAGAAAGGGATATTGCATTCATAGAAGAGTTGGGGTTTATGTAGGCATCTTTAATAAACTTTTTCCTAGTGGTGCAAGATATCTTAAAGACCCTTGGAGCGCCATCCTCTATTCTCTCTCCAAACCCCATAGGCAACTTTGCTGTGCCCCTCTCAAGTTCCTCCACCAGGGGGCGGTCTAGCAGTCCTGGGAGCCCATGAGGCATTTCGGATTTCTCTTCCGAGCCCTCCTCATCATTCAACTCTCTTGTACTAGAGTTCTTTGGTGAGTCTAGATAGTCGCCGGGCGCCTCGGTGTTCTTTTCAGGAACTTCACCCTCCATTTCATTGTCCACGTTCACGGTTGATTGTTGGTCCAGATTGGTTTAGGAACAGGTATTGTTGTAATGGTGTTCACGAAGTGGAGTGGTTTCGAAGGGGTATGAGCATCTCCAGTTCCTTTTCCGTTTTGTGATATGTGTTTGAAGAGTTTACTAGGGTGCTTGATCTTTACAGGAGGGGGTGTTTGGTGAGTCACCGTGACAGATTTGATCTCATTAACTTGTGCCAACTCACAAGTTGACCTGCCAGCAATGCGATCATTGATAACTTTTAACAGGTTATCAACCTTGTTGTTCATATCAACTTTGCTGTTTTCTGAATTGATTCTCGAGTTTGGAGAGCTGTGTTTTCTTGAGAGAGAATGAATTTTGCAGTGATTCCTCGCGATTTTGTTGTTTATGCGTATGCTGGTGAGGATAATGTTCAGACCAGGTGGAGTGGGGAGAGTCATTGAATGATACGCTTCGAGTTTGGTTCCAACTAAAATCTGGCTTACCCTTCCATGCCTCATACCAATCTTCGAATTCTTGGGTCCATAATTAGTGGTGAGCCACTTATCTCCCGCCTTATCAATTCGCGAGGATGCGAATCCTTTGAAAGCCTGTTTGGGGAGTTCCATGCAATCACGAGTGTCGTGGGGACCACTACATAATTCACACGAAGAAGTGATTTTGTTTCACTTGGCTTGAAGGTTTAGGAGCCTCGTAGGATTTCATAAGAAACTTGACTTGATCTTCAAGTTCCATGATCCTACGGTCGAAAGTGCTTGAATTGTTCGAAGGCAAAGATATGCCTTGACAGTTTTATTCAAATCACGGGGATCATTCCAACTTTCGTTTTCATAAAGAGCAAGATCCTCTAGGAGAGCCCATGATTGTTCCCCACTTAGATCACGTAGCTTACCACCGGCCGATTGGTTAATGGTTTGCCTCGTGGAGAGATTGATATGGGTCATAGAAGATTTGGACTTGGAGCCAAAGTTCTAAGCCATGGTGAGGGACTTTTTGGAGTAAGTCCTTGAATCGAGTCCATGCCTCGTAGAGGGTTTCGCCTTGACGTTTTTGGAACATCAAGATATCATTCCTTAGCTTGGTAGTTCTTCCCGGTGGGAAAAACTGAGCAGGAAACGAGTGGTGAGATCATCCCAAGAGGTGATGGATCCTGCGGGTTGACGCTCTAGCCATTGACTAGCTTGGTCCCGCAAAGAGAATTGAAAGAGACGCAGTCGGGTCGTCTCTCGAGTGGCAACATCAAGGTCTATAGAATCAACGATTTTGAGAAAGTCCTTGAGATGTTGGTTAGGATCTTCGGAACGAAGTCCATGGAATGCGCATCCGCTTTGCACCAACCGGATGGTGTCGGATCGCAAGGGAGTGACATTGGCTCCTTGAGTGAGCTCAATGGTGTTTCGATAGCCATGGTGGCTAGGACGGGAGTACTCTCCTAAAGTACGGGCTCTAGGAGGTTGTGGTGGTTGTTGTGGTGGTGGGTTGTTGGGATTAAGGATATTACCATCTTCCATGATGTCGAATGGTAATGGTTACGAACAAAGAAACGAAGAAAATAGATAGACTAAAGAAAACCTAGAAAAATAAAATAAAAATCTCACTAGAAAGGAATCTAGTGAGTAGACCTATAAAATAAAAATTCAACCTAAACAATAACTATTCCCCGGCAGCGGCGCCAAAAACTTGATGCGTGGTTTTGCAACCTTACAACAGGTTTTACCTCTCGAGGGATCTCAAGAGGCTTACAACCCCACCAGGCAGTGTACCTGACCGATGTAGTATAGTGTAGTGGTAAGTACGGGGGATTGATCGTTCTCCACAGGGAATAGTGTTCGTTAGGTATGAAAAACTACTCTATTAGGTCTAAGGGTGAGGGAAGATTCTTTTTATATTTTTATAATTTTATTAAAGCAAGTAAAATTTCGGGTTTGAAAGAGTGGGCGGAATTAGTTGCTAGTCAACTAACCCAAATTACTACGAATGCAAATAAAATAAAATAACAGAAAATGAAAATGTGGTAAAACTTATGTGGAGAGAAATGTGTTTACTTAGATTTCCTTACTCCCTAACTATCTTTTACCGGTTAATTAGTGTGTATTAATTGCGTGGATGACGGGTGTATTCCTTAATACCAATTGTGGGGTGGCGTACGTACTTCCCCAACTCTACAAGCTCCTACTTCACTCCTATGTCGAGCCGGCTAGGAAGCTCCTAACATGGGATCACTAGAATTCGCTTGTGCATTAAATACAACCATAAAAACCTTTAGTACGCATTGGTTCATGTTTCTTAAGACGTTCAAGCAAGTTACCGAATAGGAAGTTAGCCAGTTTTCTTAAGCCTAACATAGATAAACAATCATCCAATACAACTAATAACACACTAATAACCAATAATCAATAGCTAGGTTTCATTAGATCTAAGCAAACACAAGATAAATCTAGCCTAACATGTTAAACAAAAGACAAGAACAAGATAGAATCAAACAACACATAGACATATTGAATGATTAATTGATAACTTATCTTCAATGTAACATGGAAGATCTCAAGGCAAAAAGCCTTGAAAAAGCTGCTAAATTCGTCTTAGGGTTTTCACACACAAATTTCCCCAATAAGTTCCACACTAATGACAAAAAATTGCAAAACTATATATAGACTTTCAGATCTGACGGCGTCACGTTATGGAGTGTGACGTCGTCACCTCGCCGCTTTTAGGGTTCCCGGATGGCCTTCTTGACGCCGTCCCTCTTTAGCTCTCCAAAATCCGTTCTGGCTTATCAAGGCTTGACGCCATCAGAATTAGGCGTGACGCCGTCCCTCTTTAAATTAAGTCGTGACGACCTTGATCACTCCAAAGGGTGACGCCGTCAGAATTCCCATGCAAATTTCTCTGGCTTATCATGAGTAATTTTCATATCCACCTTTTTCTTGCCAAGCCATGACGCCGTCCAGGGCAATCCCTGACGCCGTCAAAGGTAACTTTTAGCCGATTTTGAGACTTTGTCGTTTTCTTCACTTTTATGCTCCAAAAACGTCCAAAATGCTTCCTTTTCCAAATTTCTTCTCCAAAGTACCTAAAATGACAAAAGGAACGATTTAGGGCAATATTTGATCAAATAAATACGATTTAGGGCTTAAATGACCCCTTAAAAGCGGTACACTTTTCGCTTCATCAGGCAGATTACGTACTTCGAGAGATCCACGCTGGTTCATGCAGTATGCATTCAGGACCACGGTCCATCGTAGCACGCGCATTGCGCTCAGGATACTACTGGCCTACTATGCACCGTGATGCGCGCGATGTGATAAGGAAATGCAACGACTGCCAAGTTCATAGACCCATCCCGCGCAGACCACAACAAGAGCTAACGCCTATTACTTCTCCATGGCCATTCTATAAATGGGGCATTGACATTGCGGGTCCCTTCCCTGTCGCAGCAGGAGGACTGAAATTCCTTATTGTGGCAATAGATTACTTTACTAAGTGGATTGAGGCAAAAGCAGTTGCGACAATCACAGGTAACCAAGTAAAACGATTTGTTTGGGAAAATATTGTATGCCGCTTTGGATTACCTGGGGAAATCGTTTCAGACAACGGAAAACAGTTCCGTGATAACCCGTTCAAAGACTGGTGCGCGGAGCTAAATATCACACAACATTTTGCATCAGTTAAACACCCACAAACCAATGGTTTAGTTGAGCGCGCAAATCGCAGTCTAGGCGAAGGAATTAAAGCGCGCCTGGACAAACACAAAGGAAGATGGGTGGACGAATTGTCGCATGTCTTATGGGCGCACCGCACGACAATCAAGGTTAGCAATGGAGACACTCCTTTTTCCCTTGTCTACGGGACAGAAGCTGTTATACCAGCTGAAATTGGGATGCCAACTATCCGCACCGCGAAAGTTAATGTCGCGACCAATGACGACGAACGACGGATAGATTTGGACCTGCTGGAGGAAACGCGCGAGCGCGCAGCCATACGAGAGGCAAAAACCAAGTCAAAGATGAAGGGATACTACGATGCTAAAGTTCGAAGCACCTCATTCAGACCTGGCGACTTTGTGTACCGCGCTAATGATGCAAGCCACGCAGAAGACACACGTAAACTTGGACCAAAGTGGGAAGGACCCTACGAGGTCATTGAAGCACTAGGACAAGGCGCGTACAAGCTGCGTGACATGGAAGGCCTTGAGCTACAACGCACATGGAATATCTGCAATCTCAAGAGATGCTATCTTTAGGAAAGGTTACGACCCAATGCATGGACACCTACGCACTTTAGTAAGTGCCAAATAAATATCCGTGTATTTACATTTTTTGTTTCATTTAGACAAAATATTTTTTATCTTTTTACAAAAACTTGCAAGTATTAATAAAATATTGCGGTTTCTAGCTAACTCCGTGACACACTTTACTTTATTGCTCACATATAATTTATGTCTCAATATTGTTTGTTATATTATCATTTGCCTACATGGCGTGCATGCACCAAATAAAAACCCACGATGGTAAAAGGATGAGTAAACCTAATAAATGACTCGTTGAGTAAGAGGGTTGCAAACCCATCAACATCGGATCACGAATCCTTGTTAAACACCTTACTCTCAAGACGTTGGAGTAAGTTCGATGCGCATCTCACGACGGGTGCGCAACTATGCATACTGTGCGCGTTTAACAAATTAGGAGTTAAGACAATTATCCCCTTAACATGGTATTTGCAGTACGCTGCAATCCATACACTTGTGCATCCCACGATGGATACACAACAACTTGTGCATTTCATATACAATTATGTTATACACGATTATGCCATACACGACTATGTCATAAATTTCATACACGCTTATGTTATACACCATTAAATCATGAACCTCATACACGATTATGATATAGGTGATTATAGATTCTTGTAATCTTTTTCGAATGTGTTTATACAAACGGTTTTGATTCTTAGACGTCTTCTACGCAAAGACAAAAATAACTAAGTACAAACATTATAACCACAATACAATATGCGTACAATCGCATTTTCAAACCAACACTTTATTATGAATCACGAATTCATAAAAAAGAGGATAGACTTAACATGCATCAAAAATGTTAATCTATTACAAAAAGCTACCAAGACAAAAAAATCTAAAGGCTACGAGTACGCTTGAGCCTAGAACTGCTAACACCACCTTGGGGCGACACTGTCGGTACGCTGACAGGGACCCCATCAAACCTGGGGAGATGCGCAGCACCAACACCGCAGAGGATAGCCTTCCCCTTCACGCCCTGCTTCTTCGCCAACCTGGTGGCATGAGCCTCTAAGGATTGCTTCAAGGGGATTTCCGTCTCAAGGGCAAATGGATCCTGGGCGTTGCGAGGGTGGACAAAAATAGGTACCTGCAGCTGTGACACGTCCGGCTTGAGGAAATAGTCAGCCTCTTCCTCTGCGCCCTCTGCTGAATGCATGGCCAAGGTCAACCCCTCCATGATCACACTTATGGGGTAATCCTGGTCGCGCTCAAGTTGAGCGATATGAGGAAGATCTAGCAGCTTCATCTTCTCCATAGCCGCAACAAGCTCATCAAAAGCATTAGCATTGTAATTAGGCACTTGTGCGGCAGGAACCTTCAGCAGTCCACTCTCAGAGAGCTCCTCTACAGCTTGCGCCTTGCCACGTGCAAGCGCACACTCCACAACCTCTCCAAAGGCCTCTCGCACCTCTTGGGACTCCAAAGTACCCATGGCAGCAAGGCGTAACCCATGGCTAATGAGCCACCTGCGCTCAGCAATGGTGGACACCAAATGAGGGTACAACTCCTCATCATATTCGATGCTGAGCCTACGCAGCTTGCGCTCCTGATTCTCCAGCAAACTCTCCACAGTCTTGCGGAAACCATCCATGTTTGAGATAAGTTTGCCCTTGTTCAGCTCCATATATCTCAAGGCCCAAAGGCAGGAGGCCTTGTATTCTCTTGCTTCATTGCGCTCTCGAGCCAGTTCAGCTATGAGCAACATCTTCTCATCAGCAACTTTCTGGGCGTACACACCAGAAGCCCTTACTTCAGCCTGCGCATCAGCCAACTGCGCCTTCAGAGTATCAATCTCCTTGTCCTTCTGCGCAACCAGGCTACCCTCACCACTATATTGAGTCTGTAGCCGCGCAACCAATGCAGCCAACTCCTCTATAAGGCGACCTGTTGGCGCACCTTCAGCAGACTTTTCCTCTCCCACTGGACTCTTGGACACAAACTCACCAGAACCAGCCTTGGGGGGCAAATTCTCAACTTGCGCGCCCTCATCAATAACAGCCTCCAAACTGCGCGCAAGTAACAAAAAGTCAACAAATGACAACAATATCAACACGGAATAAAAGTCTAAAGATAGAAGTTTCATTGCTTACTTGAAGGGAGGAGTTCCAGAAGCATCCTTCTGC
This sequence comes from Artemisia tridentata subsp. tridentata, assembly GCA_021014915.2. Classification (NCBI taxonomy): domain Eukaryota; kingdom Viridiplantae; phylum Streptophyta; class Magnoliopsida; order Asterales; family Asteraceae; genus Artemisia; species Artemisia tridentata. The sequence continues at coordinate 345,251,176 of CP139502.1, read as the reverse complement.
GATGCACTCTCCTCAGATGATTGCCTGACAGAAATAGCAGGGCGCTTACTTGATGTACTTGCGCCATCATCACCAGATGATCTCTTACGCTTTAACATGTCGCCCTCCTCCTCCTCTTCCTCAGACTCATCCATGGCACTCCCCGAAGAGTCTATATGTAATACCTCCACAGGGATCTGCGACCCAGAAGCGGGAAAGCTACGCAGAGGGGTAGCCATAGTGACACCTGGGGGGATCTCCCCTGTTTCATCTGTCTTTTCTGGCTCTTCCTGCGCAATCAACATTGTGCGCCCTGCAGTAGCCTGAAGAATTGGCTCTTCGCCATCCCTCAAAGGGCGCACCCCTACAATCACTTGTTTTGGCTTCTCCAAGCGAACAACGCTGAATAGGTCCATTTCTGCGCAACGAACGACAAACAGAAACAAAAACAAGTCAGATAAGATACAAAGGGAAAAGCACTTACAACTAACAAGTGAAGACGAAGGAAGGACAAGCACCCACCCCGGCTATGTTCGTCCAAAAAAGTTGGCACTTCTTCCGGACTACCGAAGTAGTTGCGGCTGATGCCCATATGCACCAACAACTCTTCTGGATAAGCTTGAATCGGTATGCGATTGGTGTTTATAGTGTCCGCATCAGCCACATTATACAATCCGGGGTCTGGGCGCTCATCCCTCGGCAATGATTCTTTAGTATAGAATTCAAATGTCCATGGAAAAAAGGCACTATCGACCCAAAAGAACTTTTCCCTCCAAACCCTCAGTGAGTCTAACTTCTCAGTATAACACTAGAGCGACCCTGTGCGCTTGGAAAAGGTAACCCACCCATTTGACCACGAGGTATGATAAAATGCGCGGAATAGATGAATTGTGGGTTCAATCGCCAACAGGCGACAGTTTATTTCGAAATTGGTTATTTTTGCTGCACCTATACAGTGCAGCTGGGAAATATGAAGACGATAATGGTTAAGAATATCGCACAAAAATAAGGAAATGGGCGCACGTTGGTTCGCAAATTCGAAAAAACGTGTGTAAACCCCTACCTTCCCTTGAGGGAAGTTCGCTATTGACGCATTAGCAACCGGAACAACTGGGTGCAAAAAGCCAGGGATGTAATAATCAGAGGCGAATTGACGCAGATCGTCCTCAGATAAATCGGAGTGAAAATCGGATAGCTGCTGAACCATGGTTAGAATAAGAAGGAATCTGAAGTGCAAGCGTTTTTACCTTAGGTTTCGTTGAGTTCTTGATTGCTATTCGAAGTTTTATCAATGGTGGCAAATGATGATTTTTACTGTGGCAGTCACAGTGAAAGGATGGCTTGATTTTATATAGGATTACACATATCCATAGATGGATGCCAAGTGTACCCCACTTGCTCCAATCGTGTGGCTGGGATCCAAAAAGGCGAAGCACTTTTTTTACCCACCACTCACGATTTCCGATGAAGATACGGATGTATTTGGACTGGATTAATTTTATTATTTAGGCGGGAAATATTTGCAACTTCCCCGCTACGCATCGAGGAATGTTTTTTCGCTAAAGTTGTTAGTCTAGTATCCGCAATCACGCATTGCGCACACTAGACTGGGGGGACATGATGACGTATAGTCCGTATTCGGGTCACGAACCCGACCCATACTCATACCCATCACGAATGGGCTATTATGATAACGGTTTAGGCTCACGATAGCCCAAGCCCGAAGTTATTTATGACTTTGATATAAGATATCTCTTATTTATGAGATGTATATCAAGTGGCCGACTTAGGTGGGATACGCGAAGGGTAAGGAACACGAAACCAACTAGGGTTTCGGGTATATATATAGAGTCCTTCGACTCTCATTAGAGGTACGACACATTAACCTTAACTCTTCAACTAAACTCTAAAATCGATTACTTACTCTCACGTCGGAGGATAATCGTGGGAGACAATCCCACGATAAGCCTAACGGTGTTTTTCTGTTTTCTTAGTGCGCAGGTCTCAAGCATTAAGATCGAATTGGTACGGAATCAAGGAACGCCCAACTTTTGTATCAACAACAAAAGAGTGAAAAACTTTACATTAAAAAAGTATAAGCACTTAGTGTTTTGGATTTCTAATTAACAATGAGTGACGATAGGATTTTTGAGCATTTAAATTCGGGAATCTTAAATTTGTACTACGTAAAAGAAAAGGATACTAAAATGCAAGTTTGCAACGTCACTTAGGCTGCTAGGGGGAGCTATCTACGCAAATCATATATATTTTGGGCTATTGGGCTTATCAAATACTAAAGGTATTGGATTGATTGAGGGATGCTAGCCCCCACTAGCGACCCCCTCCCTCTGCCCCTGCTACCAAGCACCTTTTAGCTGCAAAAGATCTTCTCATTTCTTGCATTTCAAATCAACCAAGATGATGAGAATATAACGGATTCAAAACATAAAAGTTGATGTGCTTGAAATAACTCCTTTTATGAGCTAAAGTTTTTGATGAAATCAATAATTTCCAAAAAGGAAGAACCTGTCTTGAATTCAAGACCCCGCTACTATATTGGTTTGTCTGATATGTATAAAATCATTATGACAAGAAGATGATAGGTGAAGGGATTGTAATAAGATAGAGAGGAAGACTAGTAACATTATCTATATATACTATAGGAGGGCAAGCGTGCCGACCATTTCGGATATAATATTGCAAAATTTGATATAATATTGATATAATTATGGGTTTATTAATGGGCTAACTCCGGTCCGCCAACAAGCCCGTCAACCTTTTATCTACTCCACCTGCGTTGCATGATAGGTAAATTACACAAATTTCCGTCGCATAATCTGAACAACCAACTTTTCGCCCGGGACACAAAGCGACGATAGATCATCACCATTTATAACCAAACGAAAAAAAAGAAAAAAAAAAGGTTCAACCCAACCAAAAAAAAAAAAAAAAACAATTTAAAACACCACTTCAAATACAATTCTTAAATTGCCCCATCATATATTATTATCAACACATCAGTTAAATAATAAAGTCGCCATGTTTCACATCTTAAAATATATATATATATATATATATATATATATATATATATATATATATATATATATATCACAAAAAGAACCTCATAGAAAAAATAATGAAAAAACGACATCAAATGCAATTATTAATTCTCATATTCAACACTCATCATCAAAAAAGATATATAGGGTCCGGTTCTAGAGAAAAATATAATTAGATAGAAAAGTATTAAAAAAAGTTACAGGGTAGATTACGAATACAGTTGAAAGTTCGGGGTAGAAAATGATAAAAACAAAATAAAAGAAATGAATCAACTTTGTCTCTCACAATTCAAGCCGACACTCACGTTACAAACACACACACTCACCGTCACCACCACCACCGTCTTCCGTCACCACCATCTCCATCCCCACCACTCCACGTCGCCACCATCATCTCCGTCGCCACCACTTCCGTCATGCAACCACCGCATCAATCTTCACTTCGCCACCGTCACACCGACGCCGGTCAAATGCGGTTCAATCACAATTATATATATAACAATTTTAATTATTTAATTTATATAACTTTATTTATTTATTTATTTTAATGTTTAGTTAATTAAAAAAAATGACGTGGTGGGACACAAATGAGTAAGTTATGGTTAGTTGTGATAAGTGGTTTAGCCCATTGGACGCAAATAGTTTTGCCTACTCACACCAAGTGGTCTCATTCATTTCATTTCAAAACCATCACCATCACCAGTTCACCACCTCAAATTCTTCAAAAACCATTAAAAAATGACCTCATTCAACTTCTAACCCATTTAATTTCTCCTGTGAAATGTAGACTTGCTTCCTCAAATTAAAGGCACTGCTATAAATTTTAGACTCACCTGTGAAATGTGCTCCGCAGCGGCTACCCTAGGTTTAACAATCTCACAATCTGCTACCTTTCAGTTTTCATTATTCTTTATTTTCATTTCAGGTTCTCATCTGGGATGTTGAATCTCAGCCGAATCGCCATGCTGTCTTGGGAGCCACAGAGTCTCGTCCTGATTTGGTGAGTCTTTTATAGGGATCCTTAATTCTAAGCTTTCTTTCTGTATCTATGTGGCTGTAAAGGGCCGCAGTTTCGTCCCATTTACTTATGTATGGGTCGATTTGTACTTTGTTTGTCAAATAAAAAAAGTTAGCTAAAAGGGGAGGATGCCAAATGGGTCAAACGGGCTAAAAGTAGTCCCAAGTTCATTTTTAATGCACACAACCTCCTATATTGTTTTTATTAAAAGCTTTAGATTATTATTGTTATATTGTAATAGTATCGTTTTTGTAACTATAGTTACCTCATTAATTGTTTATATAATTGAGAATAGAATAGTGTTTGCATATCAACTAAAACCAACTTCAACTGTTTTGACCCACGGCAATACTTTGTTATAACCCAAACCCATTTTGACTCGTTGCTCTTTATGTGCTTCCTAATGCTTCATTCTTTTTTATATACTCATTATTGTGTATAAGGTTTTAAAGAATGTGAATCGTAATGTTTATATGGGTTTATATAATACTAATTTGATGTTGAAATGATATTCTAAGCAAAGAGTTGATCATGTTTTCTACTATTCACCTTGCAGATTTTGAGTGGTCATCAAGAGTTGATCATGTTTTCTACTTCACTCCCACTAACTTTGTGGTATACACATGGCTCATCAAGATTTTGAGTAAAACCAAACTTCTTTATTTCACTATCAAACCTCTTGTTCCATTGTCGTGATGCTTGCTTCAATCCATAAATGGATCTTTGAAGTTTGCATACACGATTTGGAAACTTTGGATTCACAAACCCCTCAGGCTGCGCCATATAGATATCCTCATCTAGGCGACCATTTAAGAAGGCGATTTTGATATCCATCTGCCAAATCTCATAGTCATAGTATGCAGCTATGGCTATGAGAATCCTAATAGCCCTAATGTCAGCTACAGGAGAAAAAGTCTCCTCGTAGTCAACACCATACGTTTGAGTAAATCCTTTAGCTACCAAACGGGCTTTATAGGTGTGTACATTGCCATCCATGTCAGTTTTCTTCTTGAAGAGCCACTTACTCCCAACTACCTTGGCATTAGGAGGAAGGTCTACTTCAATCCAGACTTCATTGTCTCTCATGGATTGCATTTCCCCATTCATAGCAACCAACCATTTTTCCTTTTCAGGACTATTAATGGCAGCTTTATAACTAGGCGGTTCAGCAAGATCCCCTTGTATATATTCCTCACTTTCTACGTTAAGACATAGACGTTCAGGAGCTTTTACAGTCCTTACGGATCTGCGAATGGGAACCACTTCAACTTCTGGTGGAGGACCCAGACTATCTGGTTCTTCAGGAAGTTGGTTAGTGTTTTCAGAAGGTAATGCATCATCTTGATCTTCTTCAAGATCATATATCCTCCCACTTAATTCTTGAGATATGAGATCCTTTTCCAAGAAGTCTCCATACCTTGCAACGAATACTTTGTTCTCAGGAGGATAATAAAAGTAGTAACCCATTGTTTCCTTTGGGTATCCTACGAAGATGCACTTTACAGATCTTTGTTGGAGCTTGTCGCCCGAGTCACGTTTAACATACGCCTCGCAACCCCAGACCTTAAGATAAGACAAGTTAGTAGCATTTCCAGTCCATAACTCATATGGTGTCTTATCAACCTTCTTTGTGGGAACCATGTTAAGAATGCGAACAGCAGACTCCAAGGCATAATCCCAGAATGAGAAGGGAAGAGTTGTTAGATTAAACATAGATCGTATCATGTCTTGCAATGTACAATTTCTTCTCTCAGATACACCATTTTGTTGTGGTGTATATGGAGAAGTAAGGTGCTGGACAATTCCTTCCTTAGCTAGATAATCCACAAACTCTTGACTCAGGTATTCACCACCTCTATCGGATCGAAGAGCTTTAATCTTCTTTCCAAGTTGCAACTCTACTTCAGCTTTAAACACTTTGAATGTTTCAAACACCTCATGTTTATGTTTAAGTAAATAAACATAACCATAACGGCTGAAATCATCCGTAAATGTTAAGAAGTAGCTAGCACCTCTCCTTGACACATGTCTAAGTGGTCCACACACATCAGTATGAATAAGACCAAGTAGATCAGTAGCCCTTTCAATCCTATTATTAAATGGTTTCTTTGTCATCTTCCCACTAATCAAGACTCGCATTTATCAAATGATTCATCATTGATCTTTTCTAAAAGCCCATCATGTTGCAGCTTTTTCATGCGATCCTTGCTTATGTGTGCAAGACGACAATGCCAAAGATAAGACGAATCCAGACTTTTCTTGATTCTCTTATTGTTGATGCTATACATCGAATTATTTTTAACACAAGCATTATCATTATCATTCATATCAAGTTCAAAAATACCATTCACAGCAATAGCATTAAAATAAAATACACCATTTAAAGAAACAGAAATTCCATTGCTATTAATAGTATGTTCAAAACCAAGGTTCAACAAACATGAAAATGAAATGACACCTCTAACAATTGACGGTGCATAATGACAATTATTTAAAGATAGTACTAGGCCCGAAGGCAACACTAAATCAAATATGCATATAGCTTCAACTGCTGCATGTGCTCCATTACCCACGTGCAAGAATTGTTGTCCATAGGCCAGCTTTCTCTCAACTCTAAACCCCTGCATAGTATTGCAAATATGAATACCACATCCCGTATCATATACCCTGGAATTTAATTTACGAGTTAGAGTAAATAATTCGATTACAAAGAACGCACCTGAAGAGCTGGGATTACCAGCTTCACTCTTTTGCTTCTTCTGTCGCAAGTCATTGATGTAGAGTGGACAGTTCCTCTTCCAGTGCCCTACTTCATGACAGTGGTGACAAGCCTAATCCTTCTTTCCTGGAGGACTCACCTTGTTCTTCTTGGGCTGGTGTTGATTCACCTTAGAATTTGGTTGATAGGCCATGACCTGCTTGACTTTATCACCTTTACCCTTACCCTTGTTCACACGCGATTTTTTCTGGATCCTACCTCCTTGAATTGCCAACACTTGCGGAGTAGGAGCCTTGCCCTTGGGTGGTAAGTGTTTCTCATAGTCAACAAGCAATGCGAGTAACTCAGAAACTGTCTTCCCCGAGCAATGCATGTTGAAGTTCTGTACAAAACCAGCAAAATCCTTGTTAAGGGATCTGTTGATTAGGTTAACTTGAACATTCTCGGGATAACCAAATCCGACTCTATGAAGTTGATCAAAGAAATCTCTCATCTCATTCACATAGTCTTCAACTGGTTTACCATCACCATGTTTGCAGCTGTGTAGTTTGTCAAGAGACTCATACATTTCAATTTCAGGAGTCTTTTCATAAGACTTCTTAAGCTGCTCGAGCATGTTGTATGGAAAATAATACTCAAACTTCTTTTGCATCATTGGATCCATACTTTGTAGCATTAAGCACCCAACTTCAGTGTACTTAGCATACTCAGCTCTCCATGCTGCTTTGACCTCTTCAGAAGCGTCCGCAGCAGGCTCATTAGGGCAAGGAGTATTCAAGTAATTGAGCTTACCAGTCGCCCTCAAAACAATTCTGAGCGATCTGTGCCAATCATTGAAATTTTTCCCAGTCAATTTGGCTCTTTCAAGATGACTCTTGAAAGCAGCATACACGGAGTTATCGGGTTGAGCCATTCTACAGGAAATAGAAAAGTTCAAACATTAGTATTTTCGATAATACTTATTCTCAAGAAAATATAATACCCATGGATATATTCATATAACCAACTTAATTTCCTTGAAAATCTAGGATCCAACTTTACATAGTTCCACTACATCAGTTGATCTGCTAGTAGTGGAAGTACAAAAGATGGTAATCTGTCGTACAATAATTGGCAAACAAGTTTTCCAATTCCTAGATAATTTATGGGATTTACTACATATTGATTCATCAATATGTCACGTAAGCATGTTTTATCCCATCTCATGCCTTAAGCTCTAGGTCTCACGCATCAGCTTAATTAAGTTGTCTAACTTAGAAACTGCAAATTCATCCATGTGTGGTCTCACGCACACTCGGAAATTTACCTTGTCATTAATTTTGGTCCAGGTCTCACGCATACCCAAAATTAATTTCAAGTGTTCCTTATAGTTAGATGGCACGTAACTTAAATTTTAGGGTATTTAGTTTTTGATGTGACAAAAACATGTACAAAGATGCATGCACTCATCTTTGTATCATTAGTTTTCAAAACAATTTTTATTTACCAATTTATTTAAGAGTAAACCAAAAAACTATTTACTTGAGGTATTGGGTTCACCAATTAAAGAAGTACCAACAATTATCGCCCACATATCCTACTACTTACATGTTATTCGGATATTTGCCACAAAAATGGCGCGTGGAATTGAGGTAAATCACCCTTAAGATGATAGTGTACGTAAATAGTGATATAGGTAAGTCGCAGTTGACGCACAAGCGGGCCCGGAGAGCCGGTAGGAGTGAATCTCTTAAAAAACCCCTCTCCAGATAAACCCACCACACGGTTTGTCAACTTTGGTCCGCCTTTCACACACTATTGTACAAAAACATCAATCAAGCAAAAGTTTATGATCTTAGTCTTAAAATTGAGTAACAAAGTTTAGATCTTGCTAGTCTCGCCTGGGAGCAAATTACCGTGCGAAGCGAACCACTGTCGGCACATAAGACTTTGCAAGATCCTTACTTTATTACTTTATGTTTCACCATTATTAGTCCAATTTAATTTTCTTTGAAAATTACCCTTTTTATTGCTTACTTTAACATATCACATATAAAAAAAAACAATAAACAAGTAATTAAAAGAAAACAAATAATCAACTAATAATAAAACAATTAAAACAATTAATTGAAATTGAAACATCTAGCCACATGCAATCTTTTTAAACAAATCCTATTAATAATCTATATGTGAATTATTATGTATAGAATCAATAAAACTCCCATTGGTTTTCGAGCGCATTGTACCCAATGGACCACAAACACCAACAATTGGCCGCGTAAGTTTTAATGATAATATACCACGTTGCACATAACCGATTCATTAATTTAATATATATTAGGTCTTCCCTAATTTTAGATTTATCTAACATGTAGCAAACATCTAAACAATTTAATTCAAATAATTTAATCCGTGACTAATTATGCATAAATAGTCACGAATTCATGCATATCATATAGCAATTAGGTCACAAGATTCATAACACAACAATTGTTTAAAGACCTAGGGTTTCTAATTAATTACAATTAATTATGAAAAACACAAACCCTAATTAGGGTTTATGTAGCAAATCGACACCCCTCCCCAAATTAGGGTTAGGGTTTGACTTTTATTAAAAAAAAACAAATTTTTAATAATTAAAACCCTAGAAAACAATCATGTATATTCTAAACAATTTTAAAGATACGTTTTTTATTGTTTAAGTAATCAATTATATGTTAAACCTGGCTCTTGATGCCACTGTTGGAATTTGACACTCATGACAATCATATTATTCCATAACACAAAGTACATAATAGCGGAAGCATGTAAACAATTAGTATAACACATAAATATTAACTTAAACATAAATAGAAAACGTACCCGATGCACTTCAATAAATCTTGAATATGATTTAAACTAGATCAATGAATAACCCCTTACCGTTTTGTTATTCGATCTCTTGATAACAACAATAGTGTGTTGTTACCTCGTTCTTGTACACACAAATTAAACCGTATTAAGGTTATGCAATTAGAACACAAGAATAATTTTTTATCACAAAAATTCGATCCTATGACCCTTGGAGAAGGGTATACGATCGGCAAGGACAAACCAAAAAGGAGAGAAAACTTTAGGGATAATTGTGTGTTCAAGAGTTATGAAAACCAAGACCCCTTGTGTTTGTATTTATACTAAATTAGAAACTTGGAGGAAAAGCAAAGGCATGGGTCGATCCACCCATAGGCCGGTCGATCTAAACCCACAAGGAGGGTTCTAGATCTTTTCCATGTTTCCTTATTCCATACAAACACTTCTTTCCTTATTTGCGTTTAACGGTCGTTAGTCATTTAACGGAAAACACTAACGGTCGTTAAGTTCTCGTGCTAATAACAAATATATAAAATACATTTATTATTATTCCTTAATACACATTTGTAATGTGTGCAATCCCGAGGTCTCGGGTTCGATACTAGACATTTACATATTAATTTGTTAACCACATTTCAACAATTACGCGTGAGCTTCACACAAATGGATCTTAATAAAAGTGTTGTATATCTTGTACGCAGGGAAGGACAAGTCAGTTGTTTTGTGGAGTATGCATGATCATATATCTACTTTGGCAACACAACCGGGGATAACAAAGAGTGTTGGTTCTGACGATAAGCCAGCTGAGAGCCCTGTTATTCAAGCAAGAGGTGTATTCCATGGGCATGAGGATACTGTTGAAGACGTTCAATTCTGTCCCTCTAGGTATTTGACACCATCTTCATGTTGTGAAACATAAATTTTATTTCTTGAATAGCTACTAGATGTGACAAAATAGGCAGGTCGGGCTGTTTGGGTAACATGTCAAAATAGGTTTGGGCCGAGACAGTAGAATTTTTGGTACAGGTCAGGCTAGCTTGGGGTCACCGGTCCCACCAAAACTTTTTCATTTGTCTCGTTTTAGACATTGTAATTCCTTTTTTATGCATGCGAGTCACTGAAAGGTGGCTTTGTGCTCAGTTTTAGTCATTTTGAGCCCCGTAATCTTAACGTTTTATGTATACATTTAAACGTTTATACACAAGTATACTATGAGCAACATTTGACTCAGTTGACCCATTCTTTTTTATAGCTAAAGTTTTTATTAATGAATTGGTTGAAAAACTCGAAGCTTGCTTGACTGCTGTCGTCTTTTGTGAAGTGGACAAGAATTCTGTAGCGTTGGTGATGATTCTTGTCTTATCCTATGGGACGCAAGAACAGGTTCTTCTCCAGTTGTTAAGGTAACTTCCTCGTCTTCTTTATCATTCGGGTTTTAACAATGGCTGATTATTTCATGTGGAAAGGTTTGTTTTACTTGGTGAATTTATTTAAATTTGTATTTACCATCATATTAAACTTATGGAGTAACGTGGTTTTAATATTAGCTTTTAGTAATGGATAGTCTTTACCTCCTCATTAGTTTTGGGATTCTTCACACAAATAACATTACTCTATTGCGGTTCTATAGTAAAGATATATTAATTTTGTGCATTTTCTCTATGGTGTTTTTACAGGTTGAGAAAGCACACAATGCTGATCTTCACTGTGTTGATTGGAATCCAATTGATGAAAATCTTATATTGACGGGGTAATAGTAACGAATAAGCATATATGAATATATGATGTCTAATTGACCCATTATTAAATGGGTCGAAATTGATATCTTTAAATGAAGCACTTGCTGAGCTCCACTGAATCATTTCCTTTTCAGCTCTGCTGATAACACTATTCGCCTGTTTGATCGTTGGAATCTCACTACTAATGGGATTGGATCACCCATCCATATATTTGAGAATCACACTGCTGCTGTCCTTTGCGTGCAGGTTTAACTCATTAGTGTTTGTGTGGCTTTTTAATTTGTCTTTTCATATTTGGATTATTGAAAGATATTTACAAGAAAACTTGCATATTCTAGTGGTCTCCGGACAAATCGTCTGTCTTTGGAAGTTCAGCAGAGGATGGAATCTTGAACATTTGGGATCATAATAAGGTACAGAGACTATCATTATTGTTCCCTCGTTTTATATATTACTAATAGGTCTCAGTTTTGACCCATTTACTCATGAAACGTTGATTTTGATCCATTTAGCTAAAAAGGTTGAAAGTCGCACAAATTTATATGGCCTCTCGAGTCATAAGTCTTCTTTTATTCAATGATTCAAAGATTTAGAGTATTGTACTAACGTTATTGTTATTTTAATCATAGTAGCACATTCATTATTATGAAAAGATAAAAAGATGGACAAAAAGGTGTTTGCGGCTTGACCCAACTTGACCTGACCCGTTTTGCTATGTACCAAAAATGACCTGTTTTAATTTGAACCCATTTTTATCGGTTGCTCAACCCATACATCCTGCCATCTTGCCACTTTTAATATTACTTTATTTGCTCCCCTTCCTCTGTTTTCTAAACATGTCTGGTCTCAAGCAGATTGGTCAATCTTCTGGTCCAGCCTCAAAAACTGCACAAGGCTTATTGTTCCGCCATTCTGGGCACAGGTACAAAGCTAATCATTTTCGTTATCAAATTTGTTGTTTATCGTGCCATGTAGCTCATAATCATGAATATATCCGATTTCATGTTTCTATTTTTTGGCTTACCGCCAAATAAATATAATACAGTAATTTTTTCTAGACGAGCTTTTGTAATCCAGTATTACATCTTTTGCTCAGATCATATTAGAAGCATTAGTTTTTTGAGCCACACGATTTGTTTTTTGTTGAGAGGCACTTATGGATATTTGACTACATATTATATATAAAATTGCTTATCTTATGTGTGCGAATGTAGGGACAAGGTGGTTGATTTTCACTGGAACACTCATGATCCATGGACAATTCTTAGTGTATCTAATGATGATGAAAGTACTGGTGGAGGTGGAACCTTACAGGTTAGCTTTCTACTCTTTGCATCATTTTAAATTGTTATCGATTATAAGAGGTTACAGTTTTGACCCATTTACCTATAAATGTGTCGAATTCGGTTAAGCTTTACCTTTAAGGCGTCAAATGCGTTAAACAGTTTGCAAGTTGTTCAAAGCGTATTCAAATAGTAAATTCTGTAAGAATATCTTAATATAATAATGTGGTTTTTAAGTGTTAAAAAAATTGAAAAAAATCCATTCCAACCCAAATCCCAATTTGACCAGTTGCATGACGCACCATTTAAGCCACTTCTATCGATTAACTTTATTATTATGGAAATGTATATATCATTTGTATTCTTGAAACTGATTACAATCCTAATGTGTGCAGATATGGCGGATGATTGATCTAATTTATCGTCCAGAGCAGGAGGTTCTTACGGAGCTGGATAAATTCAGATCTCACCACTAGTAGAAAATGGGTATTTTACAACGGACATTTTAAAACGGTTTTCAATTCCACCGTACTAAATAATTTGAAAAAGATTATATATTACGATTAATAAAGATAACGTAGTATAAAATATGTCATTTAAAACGGTTGTTTTGTCTATTTAATATAATCTTATTATTTAAAGCGGTTGTATATAACTGTTCTAAATAATTGAATATTTTATAATTTAATTTTATTATTTGTAGCGGTTTTATATAACTGTTGTAGATAAGTGTTTTAAAAAATTGAATATTTTATAATTTAATTTTATTATTTACAACTGTTGTAGATAACCGTCCTAAAAAATTTCATTTTTTTTTTTGTTTCAAAAACTTTCACGTCAAAGAAGCGGGAATTTTCCCTCCTTGGTGGCGTTGAAGCTCAACTACCTCTTCAAATCTGCATTCATAAATAATAGTGTGATAAAGTTAGTTGAATCATGTGCGTGTAGCCAGCATATAAACTATAGAGTAAACTACACCAATGGTCCTTGTGGTTTGCGTTGACTGGCGGATTTGGTCCTTTGACCAAAAAAGTTGCGCCGGTGGTCCTTAAGTCAGAAACGTTATGCGCCGTTAGTCCCTCGTTTCAAGTGGCCCTACAAACTGATATTAACGCTCGTTATCTATTGGATTTAAAGGGGCAATTTGGTCATTTCATACCTTCTCCTTATCTAACCGCCTCTTGTTCTTATTTCTCTCTTATTTCATATCTCATCTTTTATATCTCCTACCTTCTCCTTCTCTCTTGATAACCGCCTCTCAGGCGTCTCACACCGCCACATCGCCTCCTCTCCATCACCACTTGATAACACCATAGCCGTCACTATCAAGGAGAAGACCAAGGGTGTGGTTCCGTTAGGGATTAGTAAGGGTTTGTTTGGTTCGGGTTAATCACCACAACCACCACCATCACAGCCGCACACCACCATCCCTCTCGTCCTCGTTGGTATGCTCTAAAAACGAGTATTTATTAAAGGTTTTAGTATGACACCGATTCACACATGGATTTATGTGAATCAATTTACATGATAAAGGGGTTAAAATAAAATTATCATCGTTCATCTTGTGGTTATTTGGATTAAAAATCTGACTTTTTCCTGTCGAAAAGTGCTTTATTTCTGCTTATTCTGTTTGGTTTGGGTCTTGGATTTAACCGAAAACCTGCGTTGGTTTTGGACCGAAGCCCGTTTGGTGTTGGATTTACGTTTAGTACTTAGGTTTAGCTTATTGTTGAAGCATATGGCTTATTCAATTTTGATAAGCTCAAAAATATTATTCAACTTTGCTTTGGTCAACAATAAAAACCACACAGGTTGGGTTTGTTTGTGTTGCGGTTCAGGTGAGTCACCAACAAGGGTGTATTTGTTTTGGTCTAGTTCACAACAATGACACCCTTAAAGGTGTTGTTTATGCTCGGTTCAAACCAACCCATAAGGGTGTTTGTTTATTATTGCTTATGAGTAAAGCTTATTTGGTTTAGTTTATTAATTTTAGGCTTGTCGTGGTTCAGTTTTACAACAGAAAATACCAAAGGAATGCTTGTTTTGTGATTTTAGTCAATAAGGATGCGTTTGAGATAGTCGATGGTGTTGTGTGACTTTTTGTGATGATCATGGATCTGGGTTTTGATCTGGGTGTGAGTGTGAATTTGTTTGGTGGGGATAACATAAAATGACCAAATTGCCCCTTTTAATTCTAATAGATAACAGGCGTTATCATCAGTTTGTGGGGCCACTTGGAATGAGGGACTAACGGCGCATAACGTTTCTGACTTAAGGACAACCGGCGCAATTTTTTTGGTCAAAGGACCATATCCGCCAGTCAACGCAAACCACAAGGACCAACGGTGTAGTTTACTCAGCATATAAACTATATAAATTTACGAAACTTAAATACCATACGAACCTAGACATTGTTGAAGATGGGCATTTGGTAAATTTTGCATCTGGAGATTTGTGTATTACCGCCTTTGCTGGTAGCATATGGCATTTCTTGCAGTTCATTTTACTTAGAGACAAGAGCTGCTCATTATAGAATACCAAATTCGTTAATGCCCAACCACAGGGAGTGCCAATCATACAATATGTAAATACAAATGGGTATCTAGAAAAAAAGAACCTTTAATGTATCGTTTTTGTAACGAGCTTTGATTGACATGTCTAACTCATATGCGTAAAAAAATATCAAGACACATGAATATTTCAAAAGTGACCAGGCTTTTTTAATAAACTAGGCTTCTAATTAGGCATATGAGTCAGGCAGGCAGGCAGGACAAACAATTTTTTTGAGATATGAACGATCGAAATACATTATGAATGTAGGTTGTTTGGACTTACATTATCAATGGGTCGAAACTCAATGCCATCTACAAAGATTGGGCCACTGCCACAAAGATGTCCCCAAAACCTCTCCAGCTGAACCTTAAATTCAGTACTTGGATTATGATTTCTAAAGCGGCAAAGTTCAATCATCATCCAACCATCATCCCTCCGCTCTGCGACATATGAATTTATGTCTTCATTTGCTATACTATATTCTAGTTTCACATATGGTTCGCTTGAAACCGTCGTTGTATCACAAAACTTGAACACCAAGTAAGCTCCATATATGATCCCCAATGATAGAAACCGAGTTTTTATATTGATTGGGATATTGAGATATGAAGTATCTGATATCTCTGCAACTGTTCCAAACCTGTACATATTTTAACATATTAGGCAGGGGGGATGCATATGATTTTTCGTGAACAAAAAATAAAAAAAGTTTCGAAAAAATCATAGAAAATTTCACAATAAAAAATGTTAAAAAGAAGAAACTGCGTTAATTTTCTTTAATCAAAAACTGTATATGTGAGTGAGATGACCTAGAGTTCTCTAAAACTTTCAATTCAAAGGACCAACAATTTTCGTAAGAGAACATTGTTGCTGATATCATTTCTTTCACTTTTCCATCCTTGCTTAGTGATAACCACTGTAGATTGAAAAAATTAAGCAAAATTAAATGATAGCTTTAAAGATACAAAAACAACATTATAAAGAGATTTAATCACCACTTTTTCATTGTTAAGGCGTGTTCCTGAAGATAAACGGGAATAGAGATCCTTCTTTGTGATTATTTGGGATTCCGGATGTTCTATCATCTTCATAATTCTCTCATAATCTTTAGGCAGCTTTTGCTCACATTCCCACTCTTCCTGTGTGTGTCACAAGCAAGAATAACGTTTATAAGGTGAAAGTTCTATAAATGCATCTTCAGTAATCTATAAAGCAATACCCTTGTCATGTACCCAACTTAAAAACGACCCAAACAGGACGCATGACCCTCTTTCGATATTAACACGTGCATATATGTGCAAACTTACATGGATGTTCAAGGCTTTCTCAAGTTCCTGTATAACCAAAGCCATTGTTGGACGCTTTTCTTGATCTTTATGCAAACATTGGTAAGCAACTTTTGAAACTACATCTATGGACTTTGCATCAGTTTGTTCCATTAGATCATCAAAGATTAGTGCTTCTAGTTTATTCTCCGCAAAGCAGCGAGCAGCCATCCAAGCAAGGAACACAACATTCTTATCATCGGCCCCATCTCCTGCATACCTTTGCCTTTCATCATTAATGATCTGGCGAAGTGTGTGGTGAGAATACTTTTCAGCCTTTTCAATTGCCAATTTCCCTGATAATAATTCGAACAAAACTACACCAAATGAATAAACATCTGATTTTTTTGTCATGCCACTGTAAGATTGTGGATCGAGATAGCCTAGTGTTCCATGGCTTTTCAATATAATAAAATTAGAAATAGTGGCTTCCCAGTCATGATCGAGCAGAATGTTGCTGCTTTTTATGTTGCGATGGAGTGTTTTCTGGTCTTCTTCAAAAGAATGAATGTGATTTAGCCCTTTTGCAGCCCCTATCGATATCTTGAGTCGGATTCCCCATGTAAGAATTGACTTTTCTAGGTGCTTGTCTAGACTCTCGTTACTCGCATGATCCATAATAATGATCTTTTCGTTATCTTCTTCACAAAAGCCTCGAATGGTGATGATGTTCTCGTGGGAATAATGAGAAAGCTTTACAACCTCTTTTAACAATGCACCTTCTCCATACGAACCCACCTTATCAAGCCGCTTCACGGCTACTGGTATATATCTCTTAAAAAGCAAGAGTTCTCCTTTGTATATCTTGCCAGATGGTCCTTCCCCAATAATGCGTTCATCACTAAAGCGGTTTGTGGCAGACATGATCTCCTCAAGCGAAATGTTTTCCACTCCTATTAGCTGTGAAATAATCAAGAAACACAAGATCTTTTTAGGGGCGGACCCACGAACGAAGCGGCCAGGTTTAATATAATAGACCAGCTAAACAAGACATTTGGGGACCAAGTTCATTTCAAGATATTCGGGATTTTTGAATAAAAATTACATGACGAGGAAAAAATGCACGGGGTTCCCGTGAACCCCAGGAAACCTCTTGGCCCTTGGGTCTTCCCCTGATCTTCTTTAGAATCAACAACGCAGAGCTACAAGCTACAAATTCTACTACAGGGCAATTGACATTTAGTGACAGTGTTAAGTGACAGATTGTAAATTGCCTCTGATAAAAGATTGTAGCTTTAGGTGACACTTTTATGAGAAAGTTATGACTCAAAAGGTCAAAAATCTATTCATACTCTTTTGTGTCAATATATATATATATATATATATATATATATATATATATATATATATATATATATATATATATATATATATATATATATGTATATATATATATATATATATTGGTCAAACAACCCACACTTCAGACTTTGTAGCAATCGTTTCTTTAAATTTTACTGACGTCGTTTTATCTTTTAATGACTAGTTTTATCTGCCACGAAGACAGTATTCTTGTAAAAAGCTGCATGAAGAAAATACAGTATCAAGCATGAGAGATAACGGAAGAAAACTTAAATTGCTCACACGAATTGTCAATGCTCTATTAAGTTGTTTCACGACGTCCGCCATTGTGAGGCAATGAGTTTCAGTACTATGCAAACATTCACGAGTTACTGCAGCATAAGTTTTTACTGAATCCTTGAACTTCTTTTCCTCAACCTCTTTCACTAAATACTGAGCCATAATCTGGTATGCTTGGTTGTCTGTTAAATGGTGTTCCACCATGTCAACTAGACTAGCTCGGTCTTTTCCTCTGGCAGAAGCTCTTGCAAATCTCCCACATAACACTTCCAGTAACACCACACCGAAAGAGTACATATCAGACTGTTTAGTCAATATACCTTTGGTGAAATATTTTGGATCAATATAACCAAGGGTGCCTACTGGATTAACTTTAAGCTGAGAATCTGCAGTGTTAATAGTGATAGACAAGCCAACATCACCTATTATGCCTTCCAAACTGCCACCCAACAGAATGTTGCCACTCTTCACGTCACGATGTATTATGTGATGGTCGTGAAGATAATTGAGACCTTGGGCTGCATCAATACAAATTTGTAGACGCTGTGCCCAGTTTAAAATTAAATTGTCTTGGGTGTTTGCGATGAACCTGTCAAAGCTTCCATTAGAAGCATAGTCATAAACAAGGATCATTTCACCATATTCATAACAAAAACCAACTAGAGATATCAGATTTTGATGATATAGTCCAGAAAGTACGTCAATTTCTTTCAAGAACTCTCGTCTTCCTTGACCAGACGTACTTTCTAACCGCTTAAGAGCAACTTTCCCTTTTCTCCTTGGGTAGCCAGAGAGTTCAATAAGGGAACTTTCTAACTGCGATTTTTTTATTTCAGCATACTTTCGTACATCGACGTGGAAGAGTTCTGCTGTGTAGACACCTCCAAATCCACCCGCCCCGATCCTATGACTATCATCAAAACCACGGGTGGCTGAGTATATCTCTTTAAATGGAATTTTCAAGTGCCCCAAATTGTCCATCTGCAACATTAATGATTTTCAATAGAAATTAAAGAAATGTTATTGAAACTTAAATTTTCATATAACTAACAACATTTATAGGTTAATTTGGTGGTTCATTAATGGCCGGACACGGTAATTACATATTTTGAAATAAAGTAGCTGATCATTTTCCTTCCAATCCTTTAAAATATCAAAGTTGCAATTTCTTTTCGGATTAGTTTTAATGTGCCAAAGAAAAAAATCGTCCAAAGTTATTGAGTTGATATGATTATTTCTTGAATTTAAATAGTATTCATTACCTTGGAGTTGTCTTCATCATCTTCTTGTCTCTCATTCAGACTATCAACCTAATATATAATTAAATGCGGCCATCAGCAAATAAAATAAAAACTAGTTGGTAAACAATAGTACATCACATATTCTGTAGCTGCCTCATGTTAATATTGTTAATTTATTAAACTAGATCGATCATGATACCAAAAATCTCGTATACGCACGAGTTATAAATATTAAAAATAAAAGCACCAGTTTTACGAAAACCTTACATCTATATTACAAAATTACGATCGATCATATCTATATCTGTGAATCCATGACATATGGTTTATTCATTAATATTTATTTTCAATAACATTAATCTAAATGATATGGGAATAATTACACGGGTTGAGTTTATATCTCCTGAACATTAAACTCTTAAGAACAAGTTCTGCATTATGTTTTAATTAAATTAAATTGACCTTAATACAAAGAATCTCGTATACGGCTAACGAGCTGAAAACAGATTGATAACGTTGAATTTATATCGACCTTAAATTAAACTGAGTTTATAAGCTAGCCATATATAATCAACTATATAAAATAGTTATGTTTTTAGAGAAATAATATTAATGTTTTTAGAGAATCAACTATATAAAATAGTTATGTTTTTAGAGAATTTATAATTTTTAACATTTACTTGGAGAATCAACTATATAAAATAGTTATGTTTTTAGAGAATTTATAATTTTAAAATAGTTATGTTTTTAGAGAATCAACTATATAAAATAGTTTATAATTTCTTTATCAGGCTAACGAGCTGAATACAGATTGAGAATGTCTAACTCAAACCCAACCCATTTATTAGACGAGATAGCCACATCGTTTAACCTCATCTCACTTACTTTTGTATGGTGTCGAGGAATGCCACCCTATATTTTCATATTCATTGCAAATGTCATCTTAACATATGCGTCATGAAAACGTGATTATGAATTTACATATGTTAACTATTCTGGCATATTCATAGTTGTCACAAATTTAATAACTTACGTGATATTGGAGTGCTTTCTCCAGCTCTTTCACAATAACAGCCATTGTCGGGCGATCCTCTGGTTGTTCTTGAAAACATTGATATGCAACTCTCGCAAATATATTTATAGACTCTGTACCAGTTCGGTCACCTATAATAATGGGAGAACGAGCTTTCTCAAATTCTTTCTTTAACCTTGGATCAATGATCTCGTTTAGTTTTCTTTGCTCAAACCCGCTTTTTACTATCTCAGGCAGAAATTGTGGATCATCTTTGGATATTTTAAAATGTGTCAACATTCCACTCATTACTTCAAACAAAACAAGGCCAAACGAATAAACATCATACTCCTTGGTCAACCTATTATGATTCGGTGGATCATTATATTCATTTGTTGATAATCCAAAGTCACCAATCATGCCTACTCCATCTCGGTTTATAAGAATGTTAGAGCTCTTTATATTACCATGTATTATCCCTTCATGCCTACTCCATTTCAGTTTTTGCATACCACTGGTATTATGGAGAAATTTGAGCCCACGGGCAGCATCGAGGCAAATCTGCAAACGCATTACCCATGGAAAACTATTTCTGGTATCATTCCTACGAATATATTCATTGAGGCCTCCATTTGAGGCATACTCATAGACAACAAGAATACGCTCATCATCTTCATCACAGAATCCAAAAATCTTTGCAAGGTTTTCATGTGAAACGTAAGGAAGTGTTCTAAGGAGTTCCTCAGTTCGTTGCCCAAATTTACGATCTAAACTCTGTTAGAGTTTTGGAAAAATATTAAATCATGTATGACTAGAATCGAACCCGGGATAGAGGGATTGCACACTTTACGTATGAATGATCAAAGAAATAATTAATATGTATAATTGTTATATATTTTAATTATTTGGACACAAAAGGAAAAAAAGGAGGGGGTTAAGTGTTGAGTTTTAGAACTTGAGGATGTATTAGACTCAAACTTTAAGAACAAGTTTGGAGGCTATATATACACCCTCATTAGCTCTACAAAAATCGACACAATAATAAACCTAAAAATCGGATGATATATTGACAACCCTTAAAGTCAATCGACTTTAATATGTATGTAATCGTACAGTACATCAAGATGACTTTATGTTTTAATGAATTTGTTCTAGCATGAACAGATTATTAATGTATACACAAAGTCAAATCGACTTTATTGTTTCTTATCTCTTCCATCGTACAGTGATATAAGATATACATGTGCAGTAGCTTTGACTTATGCATGTAGCATAAGATATGCATTGTACGAACAGTATGTATGATATTAATATCATATTATATCCTTCACATATGTATTGTACTGTATGTGTAAGATATTTTTGCTTCCTTCTTGAATAATAGATTCAAAGTTTATTAAACAAAATAGTTTTGGTTTAATAATTGTGTTCATTCACTAGCATCAACCTTTGATTGGTTATAGTACGTGTGTACATGAACTCATATATAACTTACTTTAGTTATTATCTTGGATTGTGGAACAAAAGGTAAGGGGTTCCACGTCAATCCTATTTGTTTGATCAAGTGAAGAAAAGAGAAGATGAGATCCTTGTTCTTGCTAGGATCTAAAAGGTACGTTTCCTTTTATATTTTCGTTATTACTTTATACATGTTAATTAATGATCCTTGCTTCCGCTGTATATGTGCTTTGATGTTTATGGTTTATTATTTATTTGAATGTCAAATTATTTAATTCCAACAGTGGCATCACGAGCCATTTAACATGTAATTGTAATTATCGAAACACATAAATAAAAATCAAATCTTGATTTGGATTTACATGTTCTCTAGTAGTCGACCCTCTTTTGTTAAAAAGTTAGTTTTGTAACCCTAATTAGGAACATGTTTATGTGATTATTTGAATAAACGGTTACGTTCCTGTGTGATCCATGATTTTTTCATGCAAGGAAATCATGGATTAGGGTTTGTTTATGTGTGTCACATGTTTTTAGATAGATCTAAAATTAGGGAAGACCCTAATTAAATACATTAATGAATCAGTTATGTGCTATGTGGTATTTAATTAATTAAAACTTACGCGGTCAAGCTATTTGACGTCTGTGGTCCATTGGGCACAATGAGCTCGAAAACCAATGGGAGTTTTATTAATTATATACATAATTAATCACATATAGATTATTAATAGGATTTATCAAAAGGGTTTGCATGTGGCTATATGTTTTAATAGTTAAGATCATATATGTGTTATTTGTGGTTATTTATTTTTAGTTAAAAAAAAAAATTACTTGTCTTTATTTGTTTAAATTATTTATGAATTGTAAGCAAAAAGAGGGTAGTTTTTGGAATAAAAATAAATGGACCTAATAACTATGAAACCCTAATTGTAGTAAATTTTTAATTGCCAAGTCTTATGTGCCGATAGTGGTTCGCTTCGCACGGTAATTTGCTCCCAGGCGAGACTAGCAATTTAATAATTTACTACATTATTTTAAGCTTTAAAATCGTAAATTGTTAATTGATTGATGCGACTGTACATAATGGTCGAAGCGGCGGACCTAGTTTTGACAAACTATAAAGTGGGTTTAAGGTTGGTTTTGCATTAAATTGTGGCCTTAAAGAGACTCCATTCTGTCTCTCCGCCCGCCTGTGCGTCAAAATTAGACTTACCAAGTACACCATTGTAATGTACGAAGCATCTTAAGGCAATGTTGTAAGTTTCTCAACGCCATCGATTAAAATTTTGTTGATTTAAGCTTATGAATTGGAAATAAAATTGTTTTGTAAAACTTATGATACAAAGATGAGTGCATGCTTCTTTGTACATATTTTGATTGTCACATCAAAATAAATACCCTAAAATTTAAGTCACATGTTATCTAATTATAAGAGACACTTGAAATTAATATCTGGCGTAAGTGAGACCTTGACACGGATATTAATGACAAGGTAAATTACATACTTTTATTGCCAGCAGATCAACTGAGTGTAATAAGAGTATGTGAATTTACATGTTTCAAAATTAGACGACTTAATTAAGTTATAAGTGAGACCTTGAGACTTAAAGCATGAGATGGGAAGAAACATGCTTACATTGCAAATTGTTTAGCAAATGTAATTCCCATAAATTTAGGAGTCGGAAAATTGTTTCGTGATTATTGTACGACAAGTTACCATCTTTTATACTTTCACTGCTAGCAGATCAACTGATGTGGTGGAACTATGGAAAGTTGGATCCTAGTTTTCAAGAAAATTAAATGGATATATTGTATTTCCTGGGTAATTTTCTTTTCTTGAAAAATTATTATCGAAAATACTAATATTGAATTTTGTAAATTCTTTTAATGTATTAATGCAACGTTAAAAACCGTAAACGTGGGGCATTCTTTTAGTGGAAAATTGATCTACACCCGTAGGGGTTTAGGCTAGAGTCAACTTTACTAAAAGAATAAACCTAGTCTACTTTCTTAGAGAAGAGTGAGACTTAATCTTACCCTTTTTCATAAATGAGAAAGGTATGATAGGAAAATTAGAATTGTCTAAATTATAAGAAATAAGTCATAGCAATATTTTAATAGTTAAGAAAATTGCACATTTATGAGTTATTAAAATTAGAAGCTAGACAAGTTACCGCAAAATTGGTAAAAGGCAAACTAGCACACTTTGTCTAGTTGTTGTGCTTTGACCACTTAAATATGCTACATACCATTGTGGGGATGGTAGTCAAATTAAGGAAGAAATTGCATGCCCAATTATTTCCAAGTTAATTGAATTGATGGATAGTCCATCATTTACAAAGTAGAATACATTCTTTAGTACCTAAGTAATTGTTACGTATGGGATTACTCAAAGGTGTAGGAAAGTAAATAGCACACTATTTGCTTTTACTGGCTATGAAACACTTATAATGTTGTCAAATCCAGTGGGAGCATAGCGTTGTAATTACTGAATAACATATATTAATGTAATGATCTGTAATTCAGTGGGAGCTGCAAGCTTGTTATCTTGGTAGTAACCCAAATTATCTCTAGAATCTCTTAAGATAATTACTTTCCAATAGTAGACACTTGTGGGTTTAAGGATAGTCATGTGCGTTTCCTTACTAGACAAGGTGGTTCTATATCTACTAATATCTATGACACAATCATATTGATCACATAAACAAACGATTGTCATGTTGTTTATCTGACACATGATGTTGTTCCATGCACAAGTGGGAGAAATCTTTATTGTGTGCAAAGAACAACACAATGGAATATGCTTTAAATGATTCTCTTGACTGCAAGGTAAGAGAATTAATGTTTTAATGTGATTTTTAATCACATCTAATTAATAGAACACTTGGAATTAATATCTAGCGTAAGTGAGACCTTGACATAGATATTAATGACAAGGTAAATTACATACTTTCATTGCCAGCAGATCAACTGAGTGTAATAAAATTATATGAATTTGCAAGTTCTAAATTAGATTCTTATTAGAACAAGTGTTAATATAATAATGAGATTACTTCAAACTAAATATTTATGTATTATTGAAATGACATAAATAAATGAAGTAACCTAATACTACTTCAAATTTGAATGTTTATATATTCTTGGAATGTCATAAATATATGAAGTAAATAAATTAACTTGAAATACTAGTGAAACCAATTTGTGGTGTTCATGATTACTTTAGTTATGAATATTTATATTTTATTGTAAAGATATAAATATGAAGTCTTTTAAATTGTTACAAGACTTATAATAAAGTAAGACGTTAAACTGTTATGTTTTTGTTTAAACATATACAAGAAGCCATTGAGTTTATCAATGATTTATAACGTAAATTGGGAATATAAGAAGTTTATGTCTTCTTGTTAAGACATGAACATGAAGTGACTTAGTCAAAAAGTACTTATGTTATATAGCATGCATTGGCTTGGAAATTCTATTATACCATTAAGCTGATTTAGTTGGTAAATAGATAAACCAAACAAAATATATACTCATCTTACATATTGTAAGATTGTCTTACAATATAATCCTAATGAAATACATAATGGTTATGGTACGTTCAGTTAGAAAAATCAAACTATTGTTTGATTAAAGATAACTATATTTTCTATTCTTCCAAAGTTATCAAGGTTAGAAAATTGAGTATGCATTGTATATACTCAATTAGACTCCAACCTAGAAGATTATTAAGACACCATTTATTGTGGAATGTGATGAATCACATTAAGTCTTAAAAATTGAAGTTCTGAATTTGTTAAAACTATTTTGAGTAGGTTATTCACAAACTTCATGTAAGGAACTGTCAATGTGTATTTGTAATATCCTAAAAGGAGAACAATTTTGTGTTGCTCTACTTGCTAAGTATTTATAGATAGTCTATAAATTGCTAAAGGCAAGTGGGAGTTTTATCTTGAAAAGATAAAATTACAAGATACATGATCTTCTAAAATACACTAGCAAATGTCATGATGAGGATTAAACATGCAAATGTTAAAATCTCAAGATGATGGACAAAGTTTGTATACATATTTAATGTATGGAAAGATTATCAAACACACTTAAGCAATTAACTGTGATTGAAATTCTTTCTAAGTACATTAAATGTATAAAGATTATGATTGTCATTCTTAGTTTCATTTACATGAAATTAACAATGAAATATCAAAAACTCTTTCTTGAGTAATTACTTATGCGAGGACGATAAGTAATTGAAAGGAGTATTTGAATTCAAATAATCTTTGAAAGTATACAAAGTGCAATCATTTATGAATGGATTAATGCATGCATCTAGGAGGTATAGTTATGTTTAATTATTAAATCCTAGTTTTGATTTATAATTAAAATAAGACAATCTCTTAATATTCCTAAAAGCTAGTGGGAGTGTTAAATTTATTTTCTTATTTCATGTATGTTGTATAACATATAGGAAGTAACATTCCATAAGCATTAAATGTTAAGCCTTAGTTTGGAATGAAACTTCACGCGAAGATTTAGAAAATAAACTTACAACCTTGGAATATATGTTTATTATAAACATAAGCGGTAAATAATTAATTCTAATAAGAACATGATTATACTATTAGAAAGTCTAGATAGATACATATCTTTGAAAAGATATGACATGAACAAATCTAAGTTTGACGCAAGGATTTTTCATGTACATCATGTTGTTTGTTGTATCGTGCTTGATCAAAGATGATTTGACAAAATTAATATCTAATTGAAAGTTATTTGATAACTAAGTGTAATGGATATGGTTGGATTTAGAATTAACATCCTCATCCTGGAATAGCTCCAAAATTCTAAATATGAACCATATAGCAATTGTTGCGTAATTGATATAGCCAACAAATCTGTAAGATTTGAAGGTATCAAACATTACACATTGGATATTAAAGTTTACGGGATTTTAAAGAGCATATTGTTGTTTTGCATACAATGATGCTAATTAGATTGAGATGACACTCAATGCTAGTCATGGTAGGATTTCATCCTAGTTAATGGCCATGTGTACTAGTTATGCTTAACTGTAAGCATAGTTGCATTATACATTAAAGAATTAGAATACTTTAAACTATAAAAGGTTTGGTAGTTTGCTTGTCATAAATTCGTGGTTGAGGATGTCACGTATTTTATGAAATATTATGTGGCATTATCAAGATAATTGATAACACACATACAAGAACTTCATTAATTGAATTCTTGAAATAAGTATTCTCAAAATTCCCATAGATCAAAATTAGTTGATTTATGTCTTGTCAACAAGTATGTTTGACATGACTTGAGGCATAATTCATTAATTGGAACTATCATGCATTGATCTATTTTAGTGTTTGGATAATGGGATGTTATTGAACAGTTATTATTTTAATGAAATAAAATAATGGTTATGTTTATTTTTCATTTTCTTAATAATATATCCTATATTTGCATGTTTATATCCTTGAATATATTTATATATTCTAAACTGTCCGTTGTCAGTTAATGATATGGCAATATCATTAAATTAAGACAAATCTGAGTATTGGTATAATATACTTATAGTATATTGATGCGTTGTCATGCCGATTTCACATGATATTCAAAATGTTTTAATATAGGACTTAATCCCGCCACATAAATTTACTTTATGGATCTTGTCATCAAGTAAGTCTTATGTATATAGTTATCCTCAGACTTGAGATACCAGATAACTGTCATGCATGTAGTGCATTTCTGTGATTCAATTTAACGCTATACGTAACTGGTAGTTATACGGATTGTTTTTCAGAAGCGTTGCGAAGTGCATGAGTTTATGCTCGTAGTCAAGATAGAATTTGTTCATTCAAATGTTTTGAAGTTTAATACTGCTGGGCCCCTCGTAGGGTTGACAAGATGTTTGCATGGCCGTGCCCAAGATCTCCCCTGAATAGTTCAGAAGATTTGGTAATCTTGCTCAATCATAAACAACGAGAAACATAATTATTAATAAAGAATGACTTAAGATCCATATCTTTATTAATGTAGTATTAGAACAAAAGGATAAGTATGATGACTAATCATCAAGTGGTTTTTTCCAGGAGACCACCACCCGAGTTATACTAGGGGCATTGGCGTGTTGCTAGACGCTAACCAATGTCATTACCCTTTTAATAGATTTTCAAGTGGGAGCTGTTAGAGTTTTGGAAAAATATTAAATTGTGTATGACTAGAATCGAACCCGGGACTGAGGGATTGCACACTTTACGTATGAATGATCAAAGGAATAATTAATATGTATAATTGTTATATATTTTAATTATTTGGACACAAAAGGAAAAAAGGAGGGGGTTAAGTGTTGAGTTTTAGAACTTGAGGATGTATTAGACTCAAACTTGAAGAACAAGTTTGGAGGCTATATATACACCCTCATTAGCTCTACAAAAATTGACACAATAATAAACCTAAAAATCGGATGATATATTGACAACCCTTAAAGTCAATCGACTTTAATATGTATGTAATCGTACAGTACATCAAGATGACTTTATGTTTTAATGAATTTGTTCTAGCATGAACAGATTATTAATGTATACACAAAGTCAAATCGACTTTATTGTTTCTTATCTCTTCCATCGTACAGTGATATAAGATATACATGTGCAGTAGCTTTGACTTATGCATGTAGCATAAGATATGCATTGTACGAACAGTATGTATGATATTAATATCATATTATATCCTTCACATATGTATTGTACTGTATGTGTAAGATATTTTTGCTTCCTTCTTGAATAATAGATTCAAAGTTTATTAAACAAAATAGTTTTGGTTTAATAATTGTGTTCATTCACTAGCATCAACCTTTGATTGGTTATAGTACGTGTGTACATGAACTCAGATATAACTTACTTTAGTTATTATCTTGGATTGTGGAACAAAAGGTAAGGGGTTTCACGTCAATCCTATTTGTTTGACCAAGTGAAGAAAAGAGAAGATGAGATCCTTGTTCTTGCTAGGATCTAAAAGGTACGTTTCCTTTTATATTTTCGTTATTACTTTATACATGTTAATTAATGATCCTTGCTTCCGCTGTATATGTGCTTTGATGTTTATGGTTTATTATTTATTTGAATGTCAAATTATTTAATTCCAACAAACTCTTAATAAAAATAGTGCTTTTTCTTCTTGGGTATTCCGAGAGTTCTGCCATCGACACTTCCCTCATTATGTTTTATGTAGCCTATCTTTGTACATCAAAGTGGAAGAGATCTGCCTTGCCCTTATGATTTGCTAATCCTATTTCAGTCAACGGAATTCTCATATGATCTATGTTTTGTACCTGCATCATTGATAGCCATTGAGAAAGGAATATTTAAATTTCCTATGTTAATGCAAACTTCTTTTTAATTTGATTTTACAATTTTACTCCACACATATGGTGTTAGACTCGCTTTTTATAAAAGATATCGTCACTTAAGTGAAATGGACTAGATTTGTAGTAAGTAGTACACGCGGGGACTGTTGTATATGTGGTAATTGTGGTATCCTGATAGCAATTAGAAGTCACGAATATGAACGCTTTCAGATCGATTAAATTGGAGTGTATACCAATTAACGACCGGATAAAATCTAATTGATTCAAGTTTGTATATGATAGTATGTTTGTAGAAAAAACGTGATCAAAATATGGTTGATCAGCCCCTCTATATCTCAATACGAAATTGAGAATATATAAGACGGTTTTTGGGGTCCATAAAAAGGTTATGAGGGCCCAATAACTGTAAAACAGTTATATTACCAACTAGCAACAGTATCTGCAACTAGCAGCAGTATCTGCTACTAGCAGCATAAACAAACAACCTTAACAGCAGGAACCACAAAGCTAGTAGCAAAAACCAGCAACACTAGCAGCAGGAACACATCACTAGTAGCAAAATCTAGCAGCAGAATCCACATCAACTTAATATGAATTATTTGGTGGAAAAACACATCAACCCCAGCCAGGGGCGCTGCCCCTTGGACCCTGCTTCTCTCAGGGGCATTGCCCCCGAACCCCCACCAAGGGGGCTACGCCCCCTTGGAACCCCCGTTAGTCCCGTTAATATCCAAATAAGTGTCGACCCTTATTTGCATATTAAACTCAATCTATTTTACACTAAAATACCAACAAACCTCCCCCATTTTAGTGTAATCATAAATTAACTAACTAGTCCAGCAAACAATCAAACTAATGCATAAATGAAATGTCGAGACGATTGAATTTCATCTTAGTATATTACACATTCCAAATATTCGAATATCAAGGTTTCCCGAAAGATTGAACATTGTAATATCACTATTGAATACATGAAGATAATATACACATTAGTTTTACATACACAATTCTTACATGACACATTCTTTTACTAGCCTATGTCCCTATCCTTCATAAGTATATCAAAGCCAAGTCCCAGCTTCTTGAAACAGCTAAACTTCATACTCATATAGGTAATTCTTTTAGTCTTGCACCTGCAAATGCAATTTTTCAAAAGAATTATTAAGAAGATATACTTCAACCTATCTTATCTTGCAGACCGAACACATACCTTTGGGATAAATTGATGTTGTGTTCCAAACTCTAGATGTTAAGCCTTCCACATTGTAAATTCAGCACCTAACGTCATATTAGGTGGGAATTGGGTATCTTAACATGAGAGCTTTCATATGGACTTTAACCCTAATCCCACAGCTGATCCTTTCACGAGATCTCTACATAACCCTTTGGTTAAATGATCAGCTAAGTTCCGATGAGTTGCAATCCACTCAACGGATATGACACCATGCATTATGAGCTCACGAACCATGCTGTGTCTCACACCTAAGTGTCTTGACTTGCCATTATACACTTGACTATAAGCCTTAGCCAACGTAGCTTGACTATCACACCTGATAGAAATGGAAGAAATCGGCTTTGGCCACAATGGAATTTCATAAAGCAAATTCCTAAACCATTCAGCCTCATTACCAGCTGCCGCCAAAGCAACAAACTCAGACTCCATAGTTGAGTTTGTTATGCAAGTCTGTTTCTTCGATGCCCAACTAATGGCACCTCCCCCAAGAAGGAACACCCAACCAGATGTAGAAGAATGATCTTCCTTATTGGTTATCCAACTTGCATCGCAATAACCTTCAATTACTGAAGGAAACCCAATGTAAGTCAATTTATAATCAACTGTTCCTTTCAAATACTGGAACACTCGACTCAAAGCTCGCCAATGAAATGTACTAGGATTGCTAGTAAACCTACTAAGCTTTCCAACTGCATATGCAATATCCGGCCTAGTACTTATCATAGCATACATTAATGATCCAATCCTTTTCGAGTATTCAAGTTGAGACACCGCTTTACCTTTATTGGGTAATAGCTTAAGTTGTGGATCCATGGGAGTACCTATCGGAGAACAATCCTTGAAATTGAATTTATCTAAAATCTTTTCAATATAATGTGATTGTGATATTGAAATACCCTTGTTCTCATGAATGATCTTTATACCTAAGATCACCTCCGCCCCCCCCCCCCATGTCTTTCATAGCAAATATAGATGACAAGAATTCCTTAGTTTCATCAACTTGATCTTGGTTGGTACCAAATATCAACATGTCATCTACATATAAGCATATCATGACTCCATTTCCAGAATCATTAAATTTACTATAGACACATTTGTCGGCTTGATTTAAAACAAAACCACTCGACAATACAACCTCATCAAATTTTTGATGCCACTGTTTAGGAGCTTGTTTTAGTCCATAAAGAGATTTAACTAATTTACACACTTTGTTTTCGTGTCCAGGCATAACAAACCCTTCGGGTTGTTTCATGTAAATCTCTTCATCTAATTCACCATTCAAGAATGCAGTTTTCACATCCATTTGGTGAATTACTAGATTGTGTATTGAGGCAAGCGCCAATAACAATCTAATCGTGGATATCCTCGCAACCGGAGCGTATGTATCGAAATAATCAATTCCCTCTTTTTGTCTAAAGCCTTGGATTACCAACCTGGCTTTATATTTATCAATAGTACCATCTACTTTCATCTTTCTCTTGAAGATCCATTTACATCCTAATGGTTTACACCTAGGAGGTAAATCAGCCAATTTCCAAACTTTATTTTGCAAGATAGAATCCATCTCATCTTGGACTGCTTCTTTCCAAAAAGCAACGTCCCTTGAAGCCATTGCTTCACCATATGTCATTGGATCCTTATCAATATTGTAACAATATTGATATTGAAAATTAATTTCATTCCTTGATCCTTCAACTAAGTAAAGTTGAAAATCATCACCAAAAGTTTTGGCTTTTCTAACTCTTGTACCCTTTCTTGGTTCAGTGCTAGTCGATGGAACATCCTCGGTATCAACCGGTGCCTTCGAACTATGATTCATGTCCCTTGGCCTAGGTATAGATGTGAATCTTTCTTCATCAAAGATTGCATCTCGTGACTCTATCACCGAGTTCACCGAAACATACTCATTTGATTCTAATACATAGAATCTATAAGCATATGAATTTTCAGCATACCCAATAAATATGCAATCTATACCTCTTTCACCTAAAGTTTTCCTTTTAGGTTCCGTGAGCCTAACCACAGCCCTACATCCCCAAACCTTGAGAAAATTCAAGTTTGGTGCTCTCTTGTGCCAAAGTTCATATGGGGTTTTCTTGTTGCTTTTACCGGGAATGCGGTTTAGCAAGTAACAAGCCGTTAACATGGCTTCACCCCAGAATCCGTCACTTAACCCAGAATAAGACAACATTGAATTCACCATTTCTTTCAATGTCCTATTCTTTCTTTCAGCTACACCGTTTTGTTGTGGTGTATATGGAGCCGTTGTTTGGTGTATTATTCCGGTAGATTGGAAATATACCGGATCATAATATTCCCCTCCACGATCGGTACGTAAGGTTTTCACCAACTCTTTTTGATGAAGCTCTACCTCTTGTTTATAAATCCGAAATTTATCAAGAGCTTCATCTTTTGCATGCAATAAATAAACATAGCAATAACGTGATGCATCATCAATAAAAGTTATGACATATTTCTTATTACCTAGAGATGGTGTAGCATGCAAATCACATAAATCGCTATGAATAAAATCTAAAAGTTTGGATTCACGATTTGCCTTTTTAAATGGTTTTCTAGTGATCTTAGTAAGCATACAAGTTTTACACTTATTATGGTCCAATTCAATAAATGGAATCATGCTCATCTTTGACATTTCTTTCATTCTTTTATGATGAACATGTCCTAGTCTAGCATGCCATAATTCCAAGTTACTAATTTTAACACTAGATATAGAATCAACCATACAAATCGAATTAAAAGTAGAAGGCATATCTAAATTTAACATAATCATTCCATTACATAAATATCCAAAACCTACAAAAGAACCATGTTTTGACAAGATATACTTGTCGGATTCCAAGACCTGTTTGTACCCAAGATTATTTAGAATAACACCAGAAAGCAAGTTTTTCGGTAGACCGGGCACATACAATACATTACATAATGAAATTGTTTTTCCAGAAGTAAACACTAAATCTACTAGTCCAATGCCATGGATCGGTTCTGTAGCGACGTTTCCCATTTTTAAAACACTTCCGTCATTTATTGTTGCAAGTTCCTTGAACCATCTTCGGTCCTTGCATACATGACACGTCGCACCAGAATCATACCACCAAGCAATATCATCATCCTGTACATAGAATGATTCACAAATTAATGACACATAATTCTTTACCGAATTAGTATTAATTGTTAAAAGCAGACCTGCTTGTTTCGGATCACCTTTGGATCCACCACTAGTACCAGCATCATTCTTGCCTTTGCCCACACGACAATCACGCTTGAAATGTCCTGGTTTCCCACATTTCCAACAGTCAACATTCCCAGACTGTTTTGCTTTCTTCACAAACCCTTTCTTGTTGCCACCTCCTTGAAACTTACGCTTCTTATTATTGTTTCCTTTCTTGGAACTAGGACCAGTATCTTCTACCAAATTAACAGTAGAACCACCAATGTCCTTGTCCTTTTCATTCACCCATGTATTTTCCATTCTTCGACACCCTTCCTCAATACTTATAGTACTTCCCAATTCAACCAAATTGTATTCATCCTTCTTATGTTTCAAATTGGTTTTGAAATCCTTCCAAGAAGGCGGAAGTTTGTCAATAATAGACGCCGTCGCAATGGATTCGTCCATTTTTAAACCATGTTGGGCAAAGCGACCAAGTATACTAAGACACTCATTGTACTGTTCCATAACAGAACGTCCGTCTATCATTTTGTAATTCATGAAATCACTAACCAGGAATTTCTTACTGGATGAATCTTCTCCCATGTACTTGGCCTGAAGCATGTCCCATAATTCTTTTGCAGATTCGATGTTTTGATAAATATCAAAAAGAGTATCACACATACCGTTTAAGATTGTTCCACGGCAAATGAAGTCATCGTTCCAGAACTTGTTTCGTTTTCTGGTTTGATCAATGGTTTCGTCCTCCACTTCCTCCGGTGCTGGTGTTGTCAAAACGTACACAACTTTCATCGTTGTTAACAAGAACAACATCTTTTTCTGCCATCTTCGAAAATCCTGCCCTTCGAATTTGACTAACTTCACAAACTTTGATGTCATATCTCGCACTGATTCGCCTGCCATCTTATGAAATTTAATCGATCTTTGTTGTATATGTGGTAATTGTGGTATCCTGATAGCAATTAGAAGTCACGAATATGAACGCTTTCAGATCGATTAAATTGGAGTGTATACCAATTAACGACCGGATAAAATCTAATTGATTCAAGTTTGTATATGATAGTATGTTTGCAGGAAAAACGTGATCAAAATATGGTTGATCAGCCCCTCTATATCTCAATACGAAATTGAGAATATATAAGACGGTTTTTGGGGTCCATAAAACGGTTATGAGGGCCCAATAATTGTAAAACAGTTATATTACCAACTAGCAGCAGTATCTGCAACTAGCAGCAGTATCTGCTACTAGCAGCAGAAACAAACAACATTAGCAGCAGGAACCACAAAGCTAGCAGCAGAAACCAGCAACACTAGCAGCAGGAACCGGCAGCAGAATCTAGCAGCAGAATCCACATCAACTTAATATGAATTATTTGGTGGAAAAACACATCAACCCCAGCCAGGGGCGCTGCCCCTTGGACCCTGCTTCTCTCAGGGGCGTTGCCCCAAACCACCACCAAGGGGGCTACGCCCCCTTGGAACCCCCGTTAGTCCCGTTAATATCCAAACAAGTGTCGACCCTTATTTGCATATTAAACTCAATCTATTTTACACTAAAATACCAACAGGGACTACTTATGTGTAAATGGCAAACATGTAAGGAAATGGGCCTATAAATACCCCTCATGACTCTCCATGAGGGGTGTGGGAAAGTGTTGTATTGTTTCATTCTTAATCTAATAGACAACAAGTTCTTCTCCACCTTTCTCTCACTACTTTCTCTCTCTAGAATTATGGCTTATTTCCACCAACCTCGACCTCCAGATCTTGTATCTTGATCATAACAATTGGCATCAGAGCTAACCAGGGGCGAATCGTGGGGTTTTGAGGGTGATAAAAAAGTGATTTTGGTGCGGTTACTGTTCATCAGAAGCTTCATCGAGTTTGTTGGATTTTTTTTCGAGTTTCTGTCACCAATTTCGAGTTAGAAACTCGGTGGCTAGAACTTAGTCGAGTTTCATCACTTGCTCGAGTTTAATCTACTCGAGTTTGGTTGATTTACTCGAGTTTGACAGCTTGGTTTAACCGAGTTTGGTTATAACTGAGTTTGAAGTTACTCGACTTTGTGATTTGCTCGAGTTTGTTTTCCCCAACTTTGTGCTCAACTTTGTTTTTGCTCGAGTTTGATTTCAGTTTGTTGCTCAAGTTTAGTTTGTTTCACCGAGTTTGGTTTATACTCAAGTTTGTCTACTCGAGTTTGATTGCTTACTCATTTGATTGATACTCGAGTTTGCCTAGTCGAGATTGGTAGTCGAGTTTGAGAGTTTGGTTGCTCGAGATTGAAGAGTTGCTCAAGTTTGTTTTTGCTCGAGTTTAGTTCACTTAGTAAGTTGCTCGAGTTTGAAAGTTTCTTGCTCGAGTTTGTGCTACAAAATCTTATCACCGAGTTTGGTTTGCTTTTGCTCGACTTTGTGAGTTCCTCGAGTTTGGGGATTTCACCGAGTTTAAGGATTTCACCGAGTTTGGGGATTTTCACCGAGTTTGACGATTTCACCGAGTTTGGGGATTTCACCGAGTTATTTAGCTTCACCAAGTTATTTAGCTTAACCAAGTTTGATGTATAAGTAACCGAGTTTGGGAACTTTCATTGACTTTCTCAGTAACCTAGTTTATTGCCTTAAACTTTAACCGAGTATGTGACCCAAAAAAAAAAAAAAAAAAGTTTTTTGGCGGGAAAAGTTGAGTAAAATTTAATTTCAAGGAGTGACTAAACGGTCCATTTTTACGCTAAATTCAAATTATGGTATAATGATGAAAATTTTGGCCCAAAATTCAAATTTTTAGGTCAAAATTCAATTTTTTCGGTGAAATTTGGCGTAAAAATTTCTAAAACTCATATTTTCCTAGCATGTTTAGAATTGAAAATAAAGGCATATTTCAAACTCGCACTACACCAAAATCACAAAAAATATTATTGGCCTACATCCTCAAAACACCACGTATAGCTTAAAAGATCCTGATCAAGATTCACATCAAATGACAATGGCTAAATATTGATTGTTATCAACTGTGACTACAAGGATGATGATTCAT
Organism: Artemisia tridentata subsp. tridentata; assembly: GCA_021014915.2. Taxonomy (NCBI): domain Eukaryota; kingdom Viridiplantae; phylum Streptophyta; class Magnoliopsida; order Asterales; family Asteraceae; genus Artemisia; species Artemisia tridentata. The sequence goes on along the minus strand of CP139502.1, from coordinate 345,214,545 downwards.
TATTACTTATTTGAAGTTGAAGTAGAATATCACGGGTGCGTGTACTTAGTATCTTGAAGATATCGGGGTTGGTTGGATGCATGATTCTTCGAGATCCTTGCTTGGGCGCTTATTGAATGATTAAGACTTGATTTGTCTAGTTATACCTGATGTAAGGAGTTACGTTGTTGTGCTCACAGAGTATAACTATCACTTTAAAGGAGTTACGTTGTAGTGCTCAAGTGTCACACAAAGATGTGGATAATTCAAGATGAGTTCATATACAGTAAAGGAAGGTTGGATGGGTATATGAAACGATCTATGCTTAAAGGAGTTACGTTGTAGTGCTCAGTATAGGTTCTTAGTCATACATTAGTGAATGTTTAAGTCACAAGTTTGGGTTATTTTACTTCAGTCTCAAGTTCGTCATAGTGGGTTTTCTCTATTAGTAGTCACTACAAAAAGCCGTTGTTTTTTATACAGGGGGTTGATAAAGAGATTAGATTGTAGAAAAAGAGAGTCATATTTTTACGACATATTCTCACGAAATTATGCTTCGACGGGCTGTTATGGCTTTAATATTGCATCAAGTAAAAGGTAATCTATGGCATGTGCACAAGTTTATGATGTTTCCGATGACTCGCAACCATCAGGAGGGAGAAGTGCACGAAAGAAAAAGTAGTGTTTCGTCTTCAGCAACTTGGTTGAGGGTACATTAAGGCTTATTACCAACTTGGATGCAAATACTTTGTGAGATATGTTGTTATGATGCTCCCGAACGACAACCATTGTGCTTCCTTTAGTATCTACAGTCTCCGCTGCGTGTTTGAAGACTAAAGAGAGTTGTCGATTCAGGAGGGAGCAAAGAAAAGTAAAGGGCTCACTAGTTAGGAGGGAGTGATAACCTAACTAGACCATTACAGTTGAAGTTCAGAGCTACAAGGATGTGTGTCGTCAGCACAAAGATCGATGTTGCGATCTTCGAAATAGTGAACTTCAAGTCTGCCTCAGAATCTAGACTACAGAGACTCTTCGCTTCGACAAAAGTTTATTATTATTGTAATTTACTTTATGTATAGGTCTCATTGTAACCATTCACATGTGACGATATCTTGGAGAGAGATTGTTAGACTCGCTTTTTATAAAAGATATCATCACTTAAGTGAAATGGACTAGATTTGTAGTAAGTAGTACACGCGGGGACTACTTATATGTAAATGGCAAACATGTAAGGAAATGGGCCTATAAATACCCCTCATGACTCTCCATGAGGGGTGTGGGAAAGCATTGTATCATTCATTTTAAGCTAATAGACTAAGTGTGTGTTTTTCTCCACATTTCTCTCTACTTTCTCTCTCTAGAAATATGGCATATATTGATCAACCGCGACCTCCCGAACCCGTTTCTTGATCATTACATATGGTCCGCCCGGCCAGGGCATCAAAACTTTGGGGGGCATTTAGAGCATCAACCGGCGAAGTGTATATTAGTGTGAAAATTTTCAGTTTTTAAGTAGTATACTACTATTAATAATATTGAACTGCGCATCTTTGTTGGACAACCTTATTTTTCAAGAAGTAATAATAAATGATTTAAGATAAACAAAGCTCAAATATGTTGAAGCTCTCTTCAATGGCAGCCATAATTCGGTTTTCCTTGAGGGGAAGAAACAAGAAACCTGATTTTGTTAAGTGGATGGGCTATATATATAGATTGGTCGGCCATAAAATACAAGTAAATGACTTGCTTCTTGAGTTCTTTCTTCCTTTGTTAATTTATTTTAATTATGAATTTGTTAAAACGCTGACTGCAACGAAGGGCTGATAATGGGCCTTTCATGGACAACCAAACGGGCCTCCAAAACGGGCTAACAAAAAGTCGTTTTTTTTATTATTGCTCGGCGAATATAAAAATCCCACCGACCTCACGCTATAGTATATATAGATAATTATTTATGAACGAACTATCAAGTGTCTTGTTTTTTTTGCTATTGTAGTTAAAATATATGTTTTTGCTCATGACTTGATAGTTAATGCATATTCTTTTATTGAAAATGATTTTATGATAAAAAAAGGTAAATCAAAAGTTCATTTTAGTTACGAAAATTACATATCACTTGAATATAATACTGTACAAAATAGAACGGGTTTTTCTTCTTGTGCTCTCTATGCATGTCAGAAAAGAAAGGATTTTTTTTTTCTAGTTTTTTTTCTGAACGGCAATTTTATTAACACTCTAGCAAGAGGCCAGAGTAAAGAAAGGAAAAAGAAAATGAACATACAGTTAAGCTACAAGTGAATAAGGATTAACTATCCAATCTAACCAACCGGTAACCGGAGTGTTTATCTAATGAATAATCCACGAGTGAGATAATACTTTGATTTCTTGTCTTAACGTATCCTTTCTCGAAGGTTTCAAGTCGAAGCAAACACGATTACTAGAAAAGGATTTTTTTCTTCTAGTAACCCTTTTTAAATCGTGTTGATGATTTGTCAGGCTTTATTACGTTTCAAAACCATAGAAGATTGTTTATTGATGAACGTCCTAGACATATAAGAGTCGTCTCAAAGTGCCGAGAGGTCTTTAATGGGTTGTCCGATTGGGGCCACAATTTAAAAGTTATGACACCTTAAAAAGTACTTTTGCGAGTAAGCAAAATTAATAATTTTAACTTAGTCTTATACAAACTTCTTCATAATGAATTCATGATTCTTCAACTATTATTTTTTTGTCATTAGATTGATTAGCCATGCTAAGACATTTTAGTGAAATTTAAACAACATCAACCTTAATATCATTTTAGTTAAATAAAGTCAAATACTTCGTCCAACAAAAATATATACAAAATATTAATCCATATTAATACATAATAAAAGAATTTATGTAAAAACCTTCACGTGCATGGGTATTGTAACTATATAAGTATTAAGAGTTAATAGACAAATATGTTACAAACGTTTGCCAAAATGTTCACCTAAGTTAATAAAGTTTAAAACGTTACAAAGATGTTACTCAAGTTAACGGGTTTATTATATGGGTTACTCAACATTTAAAAAAGTGACATTCTTGTTATTACGAGGGTGGGCAACCGGATGATATACCGGTTCCCTTGTCTACGTCATCACTATAGTTTGAGATGTTACAAGCAAGTTACTATAGTTCACGGGGTTTATTAAATAGGTAACTGAACCTTAAAAAAAAGTTTCTATCCGTTTTTATCGTTTATGTATGTTTTCACTGTTTTCGTACTTTTTTTTTACGTTTTTGTACGTTTTTCTTCATTTTCGTACGTTTTTGTATATTTTCGTCTTTTTTCGTATGTTTTTGTAAGTTTCTATCCATTTTTATACGTTTGTGTATGTTTTTCTCTGTTGTCATTCTTTTTTACATTTTTTTTTATGTTTTTCTCCATTTTTTTACGTTTTTGTATATTTCCGTCTGTTTTTGTACGTTTCTATCTATTTTATACGTTTGTGTATGATTTTCTCTGTTGTCGTATTTTTTTTATGTTTTTGTACGTTTTTCTCTATTTTTGTACGTTTTTGTATATATTTTTGTCCATTTTCGTACATTTTTATGTATTTATCCGTTTTTATACGTGTGTGTACTTTTTTCTTTGTACCTTTTTACGTTTTTATACATTATTGTATGGTTTTCTAAGTATGTTTTATATGTTTTATCCGCATTTATACGTTTGTATGTTTTATATGTTTTATCTGCTTTAATACGTTTGAATGTTTTATACGTTTTTACGTATAAAAACTTAAGAAAGCGTGTGAAAACGTATAACCACGTCCAATGAAAACATATCAAAACATAAAATTACGTCCAAAACGTATTATAACGTCCAAAAACATAAAAGAAAACATACAAATGTTAAATTGTAAAAAAAAAGTATCAAAACAGATAAAAACGTAAAAAAATGTAAAGGTATAAAACATATGAAAACGTATAATAATGACCAAAAAGTTGTCGTTCAAAAAAAAAAAAAAAACTGTAGTAAAAGGTTAAAATTATGACAATAACTTATGTAACCGGTGACAAAAGTTTGAGTAACCTCTTTGTAACGTTTTAGACTTTAGTAACTTAGATGAACATTTTGGCAAACTTTAGTAACTTATTTGTCTATTAACCTTATGTATAAAAGATTTCACATAAATTTAAAGAAAAATCTTATTTAGCAACCCCGCTTATGCACGAGGTTAAAAACTAGTAATAGATATATGGTACTAACATGTCATACATGTTATAAATAAGTTATGTTTGGGTTGATGTTATTTGACTCGCCAAACCGTCACCTCAAATAAGTTAACCTGAACACGACTTGGTTCCACCCATAGTTATATATGTATAATTAAGTAATATAATGTGGTTAATAATAACGCAAAAGTCATATCTTATACCAACTAGTTATATCTTAAATCTGTAAATATAATTAATACCTCTCCGCATAAAGAGTCTGTTGGTGATGCAGGTTCAGAGATGCCGATAGTTGTATCCTGTATATATAGGAAACAAAAGATTACAATTGATATTTGATAGGTCAATACCAAGTGCTCATAGTAAAAATGTACTACGAATTTTACATTAAGTTGTGATTTTAGTCAACAAAATCTGAAAAATTTGACAAGAAACTAGACAAAAAGTGAGTAAGAGTCATCGAAAAACCTTCAAGAAAAAATTATGTCCAAGTAAAAATGAACTGTGATTTTACGTTTCAACTATCATTTTTTTTTTCAAAAAACATCTGAAAATATTTGACAAGAAACTAGAAAAAAAATGAGTAAGAATTGCTAAAATAAAATTATAAAATAATAACTAACTAATATAAAGTGGTTAGTAATGAAGCAATAAACATATCTTATACGAACTAGTTAATTTGATCCGATGCAAATACAATTTATACCTCTTCCAATGAAAAATAATCAGTTGTAACCTGTATATAAAGGAAACAAAAGATTACAATTGATATTTGATAGGTCAATAACAAGTGTAGTTTGTCTTCATAGTAAAAATGTACCTACGTAGTTTACGTTAAATTGTGATTTTCTGACTAGTATATGTTTTTTCTCATGACTTGATAGTTAATTACATCGCTTCAATATAATACTGTACAAAATAGAACGGGTTTTTCTTCCTGTGCTCTCTATGTCAGAAAAGAAAGGATTTTTTTTCTTGCTTTTTTTTTAACGTCAATACAGTAATCGTAGTGTTTATCTTATGAATAATCCACGAGTGAGAGAATACTTTGATTTCTTCGCTTAACGTATCCTTTCTCGGAGGTTTCAAGTCGAAGCAAACACGATTACTAGAAAAGGATTTTTTTTTTCGAGTAACCCTTTTTAAATCGTGTTGATTTGTCAGGGTTTATTACGTTTCAAAACCATAGAAGATTGTTTAAGAGTCGTCTCAAAGTGCCGAGAGGTCTTTAATGGGTTGTCCGATTGGGGCCACAATTTAAAAGTTATGACACCTTAAAAGTACTTTTGCGAGTATGCAAAATTAATAATTTTAACTTAGTCTTATACAAACTTCATAATGAATTCATGATTCTTCAACTATTATTTTTTTTGTCATTAGATTGATTAGCCATGCTAAGACATTTTAGTGAAATTTAAACAACATCAACCTTAATATCATTTTAGTTAAATAAAGTCAAATACTTCGTCCAACAAAAATATATACAAAATATTAATCCATATTAATACATAATAAAAGAATTTATGTAAAAACCTTCACGTGCATGGGTATTGTAACTATATAAGTATTAAGAGTTAATAGACAAATATGTTACTAATGTTTGCCAAAAAGTGCACCTAAGTTAATAAAGTTTAAAACGTTATAAAGTGGTTACTCAAGTTAACGGGTTTATTATATGGGTTACTCAACATTTAAAAATCTGACATTCTTGTTATTACGAGGGTGGGCAACCGGATGATATATCGATTCCCTTGTCCACGTCATCACTATAGTCTGAGATGTTACAAACAAGTTACTATAGTTCACGGGGTTTATTAAATAGGTAACTGAACCTTAAAAAAAAGTTACTATCCGTTTTTATATGTTTATGTATGTTTTCTCTGTTTTCGTACTTTTTTTTTACGTTTTTGTACGTTTTTCTTCATTTTCTTATGTTTTTGTAAGTTTATATCCGTTTTTATACGTTTGTGTATGTTTTTCTCTGTTGTCGTTCTTTTTTACATTTTTTTTACGTTTTTCCCCATTTTTGCACGTTTTTGTATATTTTCGTCTGTTTTTGTACGTTTCTATCTGTTTTATACGTTTGTGTATGATTTTATCTGTTGTCGTACATTTTTTTATGTTTTTGTACATTTTTCTCTATTTTTGTACGTTTTTGTATATATTTTTGTCCATTTTCATACGTTTTTATGTATTTATCCGTTTTTATACGTGTGTTTACTTTTTTCTTTGTACCTTTTTACGTTTTTATACATTATTGTATGGTTTTCTATGTATGTTTTATATGTTTTATCCGCTTTATACGTTTGTATGTTTATATGTTTTATCTACTTTAATACGTTTGAATATTTTATACGTTTTTACGTATAAAAACGTAAAAAAGCGTGTGAAAACGTATAACATCGTCCCATGAAAACATATCAAAACATAAAATTACGTACAAAACGTATAATAACGTCAAAAAAACGTAAAAAAAAGAACATACAAATGTTTGCAACATTGTAAAAAAAAGTACCAAAACAGATAAAAACGTAAAAATATGTAAAGGTATAAAACAGATGAAAACGTAAAATAACGTCCAAAAAGTTGTCGTTCAAAAAAAAACTGTAGTAAAAGGTTAAAATTATGACAGTAACTTATGTAACCGGTGACAAAAGTTTGAGTAACCTCTTTGTAACGTTTTATACTTTAGTAACTTAGATGAACATTTTGGCAAACTTTAGTAACTTATTTGTCTATTAACCCTATGTATAAAAGATTTTACATAAATTTAAAGAAAAATCTTATTTAGCAACCCCGCTTATGCACGAGGTTAAAAACTAGTAATAGATATATGGTACTAACTGTCATACATGTTATAAATAAGTTATGTTTGGGTTGATGTTATTTGACTCGCCAAACCGTCACCTCAAATAAGTTAACCTGAACACGACTTGGTTCCACCCATAGTTATATATGTATAATTAAGTAATATAATGTGGTTAATAATAACGCAAAAGTCATATCTTATACCAACTAGTTATATCTTAAATCTGTAAATATAATTAATACCTCTCCACATAAAGAGTCTGTTGGTGATGCAGGTTCAGAGATGCCGATAGTTGTATCCTGTATATATAGGAAAGAAAAAATTATGTCCAAGTAAAAATGAACTGTGATTTTACGTTTCAAGTGTCATTTTTTTTTTCAAAAAACATCTGAAAATATTTGACAAGAAACTAGAAAAAAAAAATGAGTAAGAATTGCTAAAATAAAATTATAAAATAATAACTAACTAATATAAAGTGGTTAGTAATGAAGCAATAAACATATCTTATACGAACTAGTTAATTTGATCCGATGCAAATACAATTTATACCTCTTCCAATGAAAAATAATCAGTTGTAACCTGTATATAAAGGAAACAAAAGATTACAATTGATATTTGATAGGTCAATAACAAGTGTAGTTTGTCTTCATAGTAAAAATGTACCTACGTAGTTTACGTTAAATTGTGATTTTCTGACTAGTATATGTTTTTGCTCATGACTTGATAGTTGATGCATATTCTTTTATTGAAAATGATTTTCTGATAAAAAAAAGGAAAATCAAAAGTTCATTTTAGTTACAAAAATTACATATCACTTCAATATAATACTGTACAAAATAGAACGGGTTTTTCTTCCTGTGCTCTCAATGTCAGAAATAAAGTATAAAAGATTTTACATAAACTTAAAGAAAAATCTTATTTAACAGCCCTGCTTATGCGCGAGGTTAAAAACTAGTAATAGATATATGGTACTAACATGTCATACATGTTATAAATAAGTTATGTTTGGGTTGATGTGATTTGACTCGCCAAACCGTCACCTCAAATAAGTTAACATGAACACGACTTAGTTCCACCCATAGTGATATATGTATAATTAAGTAATATAATGTGGTTAGTAATAACGCAAAAGTTATATCTTATACCAACTAGTTATATCTTATATCTGTAAATATGATTAATACCTCTCCGCATAAAGAGTTTGTTGGTGGTGCAGGTTCAGATATGCCAATAGTTGTATCCTGTATATATAGGAAACAAAAGATTACAATTGATATTTGATAGGTCAATAACAAGTGTAGTTTGTCTTCATAGTAAAAATGTAACTACGTAGTTTACGTTAAATTGTGATTTTAGTCAACAAAATATGGAAAATTTGACAAAAAACTAGACAATAAGTGAGTAAAATCGTTGAAAAAACTTCAAGAAAAAAAGTAATTTCTATGTTAAAATGAACTGTGATTTTAAGTCTACGATTTTTTTTCCAAAAAAATCTAAAAACATCTAACAAGAAACTAGGAAACAAAACGAGTAAGACTTGCTAAAATAAATTATAAAATAATAAATTAACTAATATAAAGTGGTTAGTAATGACGCAATAAATATATCGTATACCAACTAGTTAATTTAATCTGATGCAAATACAATTTTTACCTCTTCGTATGCAAATGACGAATAAGGTGGAACCTGTATATAAAGGAAACAAAAGATCAGAATTGATATATGATAAGTCAATAACAAGTGCATTTTGTCGTCTCATAGTAAAAATCTATTACGAAGTTTACGTTTAGTTGCGATTTTAGTCAACAAAATCAGGAATATTTGACAGGAAACGGGACAAAAGGTGAGTAAGAATCACTGAAAAAACTTCTAGAGGAAAGTAAAATGAACTATGATTTTAAGTTTTAACTTTGATTTTTTTCAGAAAAGTCATAAGAACATTTGACAAGAAACTAGATAAAAAAAGAGTAAGCATTGCTAAAATAAAACAACGGCCATGTGGTCTAGTGGCAAGTGGTATGTGGGGTTAAGGAGTTCCCTGTGGGAGCAGCCCGGTTGGGTGACCAACCGAGAAAGTTCTCACATGGGAGCGGGCCACATGCGCTGTTGTTATCAGGCAATGAAGAGGAGAGTCTTTGAGCCATTGTTGCGGAGACTTGAATCCGAGCCGGCTCCGGTTTTCATCCGGCTGTTACTCCAGCGAGTATTCTCGTGTGGAGGCAGTACGGTTTCCGGGCGGAAGTCGTTGAATCCCCACTACGCCAGCGTGGATTCGGTTAAGACAGCATTGTCTGGGTATGTGGTGGATGAAGGCCTGCCTTGTGGCAGGTGTGACTCTCTAAACCAAAAATTGAAAGTCACCTTCTGTGGATCTAAGTCCCTCATCCTAACCCTATGTATATATGGTATTATATACGTTGGCTTTTTTATTATCCAAGAGATGTGGGATGAGCTTATGTGAGAGATTTTGTGAGCGAATTGAGAGTTTGAGTGTCTCAATTTTGTAACCCCAAGTTTATGTTGAGTTTTTTTTTTTTTTTTTTTTTTTTTTTTTTTTTTTGCCCGCGCAAAAAGGTGAATATATATTATTAATACCAACAAACTACAACTTGATGCATACACTGGAATGGACATCTCCCATCCAGGATCAAACCAATAGAACTACACTGTCCGATATCATATACTCCCTCCGTCCCAATTTAATTGTCAGGAGACAAAAAACACGGAGATTAATAAAAGTGGGGCCACTTTTGTTTTCAACCACTCAATGAGAATATTCCCCTACTATATTCTCTAGTTTTTACTTAAAAGGGAAAGTGGACAATTAATTTGAGACACCCATAAAAGGAAATATGGACAATTAAATTGAGACGGAGGGAGTACAACAACAAGGATCTTAGATACACTAGACCAAAACAGATACAATCTAACTTTAGGAAACAATACTGCTACCATTCAACTGCACATTTCCACCTTAATGCAGCAACATAGAACTTGAATTCACCCAATAATGCACCAAGACTGTAACCTCATTACTACATTTCCATATTCACCTCCCAACCTTGACCATTCAACCATCATCCACAATGTATCAAGTGAAGAGGTGAAAAGACTTCATAATGAAGGTTATAGCCACCCAAACCATTTGAGTCAAGGGCTATGCCAAGACTCCTACATTTCCCTCTTTACAAAAGGCTTCAGAATCTTGGGAACACGCACCTTGAGGGAGAACCATCCCAACCTCCTATGGCAGTGTATAGGTAGGAACAAGTAGGTTCATCTTTCACTCCTCACTATTCCTATCTTCATACACTGCCCACCAAACTCACTTTCCCTCCACAAATGAAAACCTACTTTATGGTTCACTCTATTCTGTTTTCATATGAGTTCCCATACATGCTCACAATTACCTAACAAAGGCCTATTGAGAGGCTGCGTAGAAAGCTTTTAGGAAAGACAGAGCTAGTGAGAACCAAGGTACAAGGCCATCATTTGTAGTGAGTTTAAATTCATCTTCAAAATCCAGTAAGCTAGAATTGAATATTGCAGGTTAAAACCTTTAGTTAATGCAGATAATCTTGAACGTCAACTCTGCCAAGGACCATATTTCTAATGTCCCTTTACTTTAGTGACCTCTGTCTCAGAGGTTTTCTTTATTTTATGTTATTTACAAGGGTCAGGTTTTGGGTGCAAAATTTTTTCAGCACTCTTAAAAAATAATAATAATACTCCCTCCGTCCCAGTCAAAGTGTCTTATTTTGAATTTTCAAAGTCTCTTGTTTTAAATTTTGACCTTAAATATATATTTTTTTGTTATATAATACTTGATGAAAAGTATACCTAATGAAAACACATCTAAAACTAAATCAATTCATATAACTTTCATCAAGTATTATATAACACAAACAAAAATATTTACAGTCAAAGTTGAAAAACAAAGACTTTGAAAATTCAAAGTAGGACACTTTTAGTGGGACGGAGGGAGTAATAAATAGTAGTATTTTAATATTTGTTAACTTGATAAATGTAGTTTAGCTAAGTACTTTATTGGTTGGAGAGTAGTTGAGCCTCCAAGTGAGAGATTGTTGAGTTTTTTAGGCAAATAATGGTGTTAGATGACGAAAATCTTGTAGGTATTACTTTAGTATTGACCATTATTTATAATGGTAAAACCTTAGATATCTTAAATCTACAGACCGGGCTTGGGCCTAATCCTCTAATACTCCTCCGCAGTCTGAGCGGCGAAATCGCGAAAGCTCAGACTGGAGTAGTAAACTAGAAAAGAAAAGAAAAGAAAGAAAACATTAACGTAGTAAAAGCATAACTTTAGTCGACTCGTAACAACCGTACCAACGGCCGGCTAAGTCGACTGGTAACAAAACCGTACCAACGGTCGACTTTAGGGACAGGTACCAACGGTCAACTTTAGTTGACTGGTAACAAAGCCGTACGAACAATCGCCTAACAAACAAACAATAAAACATCTATATATTTTTTTCAACAATAAAACAAAAACATAAACAAAATTCTAAATAAAGATTCTTAATCCTCATTTTTTTTTTCTTCAACAAGGAACATGTCGGTTCTACCTCATCTTCTTTCTTAGCTTCATCTTGATCACTAATGTTTTGTGTGAAGGCATGTTGATGATTTTTGTGACAAATGTTTTTGTACCGCCGTGTTAAGTATAAGAATAATGACCTTGGCCCTTGGGAGTGGAACCCTCCCAAAATCCCAACCCTCCCAATTTGACCAATCAAATACTGTCAACTCAGCTCAACCCTCCAGCCTTCCCAACCAGCCCTCCCAACTAATTTCACTGGCGCCAATGATTTTTCAGCCCTCCCAAATTTTTCATTTTTTCCCCCTAAACAATTAAACTACACAATTTATAACTAAAACACATAACATAAAACACATAACATTTTATTAAGAAAGAAAAGTACATAAATGTCTAAAAGGAAACAAGCAACATTTTTTTTAAAATAAAAACACACTAAATTAATTCTTCAATCGGTGGTGGTTGGTTTGTTGGGTCATCCAGGAAAGCCAAGTCTAGCCTCGATACGTGCTCAGTAAGATCAAACCGGAGACGATGATGGATGTTTTCGTCATGTAACTCCGGTAGTACACTAGGGTCATAAACTACCGGTGCCGGTTGGTCCATTATATGAACCTGTGATATTGCCCTCCCGTCGTCTTTTATGATCATGTTGTGCAATATACAACACGCGTAGACGTATTTGGAAATTTTCTCTGTTGTATGTGCCCGGAGAGGACGGTCCAAAATCCTCCATTTCCCTTTAAGGACACCAAAAGCTCGTTCTACATCCTTTCTTGACGCCTCTTGCAGTCTCTTGAATTTTTTATCCTTCATATCGACTGGATGCCGAGATGCTTTAACAAAGGTGGACCAGTTAGGATAGATGCCATCGGTGAGAAAGTATCCACTTTTGTAGAACCGCCCATTTACTGTAAATGAAGTGTTTGGCGCCGTTCCATTTCGCTCGGTATCATACAACGGCGACTGGTTCAACACATTTATATCGTTGTTCGAACCAGGAGGTCCAAAAAACGCATGCCAAATCCACAAATCTTGTGAAGCAACACACTCAATCATAATAGTCGGAACTTTATGATCACCCCTCGTGTATTGTCCTTTCAACCGTTTAGGACAATTCCTCCACTCGACATGTGTACAATCCAGGCTACCAAGCATTCCTGGAATGTGATGTCTTTCTTCGTGCGCCTGTTGCAGTAATGCGAAAGCGATGACGAAAAATATTCTCGCCCCACCTTGGTTCTTCGACGAAATAGTCTCGCATAAGTCTTTCGAGCGCGTCTATCCGGTTTCGTTCAATATACGTCCGGGTATCGACAGAGTTTGCCGAGTCTTCAAGATCCTCCAACGCTCTTTCAAAAAATGCAAAAGAACTACCCGTCGAAATATCCGCAATCAAAATTGGTTCGAATTTAAAACTGGAAGATGAAGATGAAGATGAAGACATTGTTTGAATGTAGAAGATTTTTTTTTTTGTTGGATGATTCGGTTTGGTTGGTTTTGTTTGAAAGAGATGTGTGTCTTTTTTTTTTGTTTGCTACAATTTATACAAGAAGAGGCATTTTTTTTTTTTGCAAATTCAACCCTCCCAACGGTACAATCAACCCTCCAACGTTCAAAATTTTTTTGCAAAATTTCCCCTTCAACGGCTTCGACAGCGGCTAACAAGCCCGCTTCTCAACCTGCTAAACGAAACCGATGGCCAAAAGAATGGTGAAACCGGCGGGCTAAGGAGCCCTCTGGCCAAGCCGGTAACCACTCCCGATACCAGTAGCAGCGGATGAATTAAGAAAGTGAAGAATACCAATGTGATGACACGCAGACGTGTATGTTGATAACAATTTAATCTAAGCAATTAATTTATCACTCAAAAGTCAACAATTGTTGGCTAAAAAAAATAGATAGACACGACAGCGGTGGAAGAGACGAAAGAAAATTATTAGGGTTTGACAGGGTGATTTAGGGTGAGCTGCTCAACATAACCACCTAGGTCTGAGAATAAGACCCGCTCCGATACCATGTTAGATGATGAAAACCCCGTAGATACCATTTTATCTAAACACACTCTCACCCTCATTTTTAGTGTGCCTCATTGTCATGTCTAGGTGAGAGTGTGTAAGTGTATGTGTTTTGTATTTATCTTTGTTCTCTCAAGGGTTTATGAATATTAAGCATTCGGTTTAAAAGGTATACGCCACATATCATCTTACTCTTCTCATCTATACATCTTTCCTATTGAGTGTCACGTTCTTATGTAGATGTTGTAGTGATATAGGTTGTTTCATATAAGGATTACACTTGGTTCATTTTTCGCCTGAGAATGGGATCTATGATCTCAGTTAAAGTTCCATTTTCATAATGATCTCAGTTAAAGTTACATTTTGTACGTTTTTCTTCATTTTCGTACGGTTTTTTATATTTTCGTCCGTTTTTGTATGTTTTTGTAAGTTTCTATCCGTTTTTATACGTTTGTGTATGTTTTTCTCTGTTGTCGTTCTTTTTTACATTTTTTTTACGTTTTTCTCCATTTTTGTACGTTTTTGTATATTTCCGTCTGTTTTTGTACGTTTCTATCTGTTTTTATACGTTTGTGTATGATTTTCTCTGTTGTCGTACTTTTTTTACGTTTTTGTATGTTGTTAGCTTTAAAGTTTTGTCATATTTTGGAATTGCACTTCTTTCTTTGTACAAGGACTAGTTTAGTCATTTAGGCTAAGTTAGACTTTGTATTCTTTGTATAAATACCCTCCTTATCCACATTTGGAGGGTTGAGGATTCACAGTTATTGTAAGAGGTGTGTGTGGTGTTTCACTTTCTCTCTCAAGAAATAACACACACACCTCCCCAATCAATAAACCGAAATTATAATGTTTAATCTTTAGTTCGTGTTTAATGTGTTTCCTCCACCTCCCGTATGTGAATCTTGGCTTCTACAATTGGTATCAAGAGCTAACCGGGTGGCTGCTCGTGGTGTTTTAAGGTGATAAAGGTGATTTTTGTTGTGTTTTATCTCGGTTTTTCTTCATCTTCTTCATCAGCCGAGTCTAGTGCTATATTGTGTTCGGTTTGTGCTTCACAGTAACAAAAAGGTTGCGTTTTTGACATAAAAACGTGAGCTTTTTTGTTTATTCTTGGATTCGAAGGGTGTGGAATTTGCGTTATTTTTGGTGGATCTTCATCAGTTTTTCCAGAAATTCTTTCATAAGAATTATTGGTAACTGTTGGTGAAGAGTGGTTAGATCTACTTTTGGATAAGTTAGTGAATTATTGGTCTGCCAAAAAGTCAAGAGTGGTTGGAAAGTTTCGAAATTGCCACTCTCTCGCAATTGCTGCCTCTCGCAATTCTGGGCCTCTCGCATTCTTGTATAAGAATTGCGATGAAATGAATTTTCTCGCAATTGAGGAGTCTCTCGCAATTGCTGGTTTTCTCGCAATTGAGGAGTCTCTCGCAATTGCTGGTTTTCTCGCAATTGAGGAGTCTTTCGCAATTGCTGGTTTTCTCGCAATTGAGGAGTCTCTCGCAATTGGTTTCGCAATTGTCTCTCGCAATTCATGCTTTCTCTCGCAATTGGCATGACTTTCGCAATTGCACTCCCTTCTCGCAATTGCATCAGACTTTCGAAATTGATACTGCCTTTCGCAATTCAACAAGCCTTTCGCAATTCGAACAACATTTCGCAATTCAAAAAAAAAAAAAAAAATTCTGGTACAATTTAATTTTCACAGGAGACTTAACGGTCCATTTTTACGCGAGATTCAAATTCTGGTACAAGTGTGAAAATTTTGGCCTAAAATTCAAATTTTTTGGCCAAAATTCGAATTTTTCGGGGAATTTTCGGCGTAAAAAATTTCTTAAACTCAAATTTTTCCGGCATCATTAGAATTGCATTTTATGGCATTTTTCACAACAAAATCACACATGAAATTATCGGACTGCACCTTCAACATCACCACGTATAGCCAAAAAGATCCTGATCAAGATTCACAATCAAATGACAATGGTTAAATTATTAGCTGTGACTACGGGGATGATTCGTTATTATTTATTTGGGTTTGAAGTAAGGTTTTACGGACGCGTGTACTTATTTCATCTTCTTTCTTTCTACCCTACTGCGAAGATGACTTGTTTGGGCATATATTAATGGTGACGAAGACTTGGATATCTAGTTACTTTTGTGATTCTATCTCTATTCTCACAAAGTAGCTATCACTTTAAGGAGTTACGTTGTAGTGCTCAGTGTCTCACGTAGTTGAGGATATGTCAAGAGGTTTTGTACTAATACTTCTGTTAAGGGTATCAGGTACACCGTTCTTAGTCACAAGGATAGTACAAGCTTAAGTCACAAATCTGGGCGATTTTACTTCAGTCTCAAATTCGTCATAGTAGGTTTTCTCCATCAGTAGACATTACATGAAGCCGTTGTTTTTTATTCAGGAGGTTAGATTGGGTTCATCGACATCTTCTCACAGGCTGACTGGGTTTAATGATAAAGTGCTTCCAGTTAACACTTCACGTACACAACATTATGCTGATTCCGATTAATCGTAACCAGCAGGGGAGAGAAATGTGTACATCGAGGTCTCACAACAAGTTCACGTGATCGGGCTTAATGATTTATGAAATGATTTGTGTCGGAGATTGGTTGATTCTATGTCTTATCTTCCACTCATCTTTTTCTCCGTACTTCTACCTTTTCCACCTTCAACAATTTCGGGCAACAAAATCAAGATGATCAGTGGTTCAACTTGTTACTTTGGTGTTATCATTTCATGTGTACGGTATGGGCTGATTTTTCATATGAAAGATAACTGGGATGCATTTGGTGAGATGAAGATGTTGATACCCTGTTCCCCCAAATGGATAATCTTGAAGAAGGTCGAGTATACAGTCTGTTCTACATTTTCCGCTGCATGTTAGAAGACTAAAGACGAAATGCATTTAATTATCAAAAGACTTCTTCAGATTCAGGGCAATCATCAGAAAGGTTGTCAGTTTGGGGGAGAGCACTAATTAGGGGAGAGCACTCAGGGCACGCTGTATTAAACCCTAATTAGATTTGCTCACATGGTTCGTCTGCAAGTAAAGAAATGAAAGCTGAGAAGATTCTCCAAGCTGAACGAAGTAATGACGTTTGAAGACTATTCTCTGTGCTTATGGTTTATATTTTACTTGTAGGGAACATTGTAAGCAATTCCCATATGACTTCACTTTGGGGAGAGATTGTTAGCCTTAAAGTTTTGTAATATTTGGGAATTGCACTTCTTTCTTTGTACAAGGACTAGTTTAGTCATTTAGGCTAAGTTAGACTTTGTATTCTTTGTATAAATACCCTCCTTATCCACATTTGGAGGGTTGAGGATTCACAGGTTGTTTTATGAGGTGTGTGTGTTGTTTCACTTTCTCTCTAGAAATAACACACACACCTCCCCAATCAATAAAGTTCTTTAATGTTTTATCTTTAGATCGTATTTCCTCCACCTCCCGTATGTGAATCTTGGCTACTACATATGTTTTTCTCCATTTTTGTACGTTTTTGTATATATTTTTGTCCATTTTCGTACGTTTTTATGTATTTATCTGTTTTTATACGTGTGTGTACGTTTTTCTTTGTACCTTTTTAAGTTTTTATACATTATTGTATGGTTTTCTATGTATGTTTTATATGTTTTATCCGCTTTTATACGTTTGTATGTTTTATATGTTTTATCTGCTTTAATTAATACGTAGCCCAAGTTACTAAATGTATTGAACGAACTAGGTTGCACATTCATCACCAAAGATTTGGACAACCCAATCATTGCCCACCAATATTCATTTAACTGAATACTGCCACTCTTCAAATCACCAAGAACGATCTTTTGAGGATCACCCTGAAGATATTCCAAGCCCCGAGCGATATCGTGGCAAATATCGACTCGCATCGACCATGTGAGGCGTGGACTGCTCAAATACATGTCAAGGCTCCCGTTAGTTTGGTGCTCTAAAACAAGGATCATCTCATCATCCTCGTCGCAAAATCCTACTAGGTAGACTATGTTGTGATGTTTTATAGTAGAACGAAACATAACCTCATTATAGAAGTCACTTTTATGTAGGCCAACAGCATTAGTAAGCCGTTTGAATGCCAAGATTTGCCATGAAAGTTTTCCTTGATACACTACCCCAAAATCACCCTTATCAATGATATTTTCATAAGCAAAGTTGTTTGTTGCTTGTTTTATATCATTAAGTGGGATTTTTAAGTGTTCGAGATTTTCCAGGGATGACATGATTTGTTTTACCCTTTGCTAGCTGTCTTGATCTTTTATGATTCCTCCTGTTACAATACACCAAGTAGAGGAGCCTTTTGTTTAGATTTTTGGGGATAAATGGAGAAGCGTTGATTTGATTAATAAATGGACTTGTTGAAAATAGGTGTGAGGTGGGTGGGAGTTGGGTATATTGAAAGGGAGTTGATTTGCACATTCTTCAAATTGATTGACACACTCAAATTTAGTGTGTCTTGACATTTATATCCTTACAGTGTGAAAATGTGTAAAAGTAATATGATGGTATAAATGTCAAAACACACTAAATTTGAGTGTGCAAATCAATTAAAAAAGTGTGCAAATCACCTCGCATATTAAAAATAAAGATAGATAAATACACCCCTGAAAACTTGATCGTACACCCTCGTTAATGCATCTTAATTATGATTTGCTAATCATTGATGTTCTTTATTTTTTTTATTACAGTAAAAATTTTAAATAATAGTTATCTTTTTGCTTTAAAAAAAAATAATAAATAAAAAAAAATCACAAATTTTATAAAACCAAACATTTTTTATCTTTTTATTTTTTATTTATTTTTATTTTTTTTATTTTTTCTTTTTAAAAAATAAAATAAAAAATAGCAAGATTCACATATTTGCAACCATCACCCTAAACCGCCATAACACTGCAACAACCACCCTTAACCGCTCGAAATTGATGTAACAACCATAACACTGCCCTAAACCACCAAAACGCTGCAACAAAAACAGCATCCACCATAGCGATGCAACAAGCCAACAACCACCCTAAACCGCCACAACAACCAAGAGGGTGGCTTGATGAGCGAGTAGTGGTTAGGTGGTAGGATGGTGGTGACACGGACGACGCTGGTGGCGAGTGGTAGTTGCCCGGCGATGGTGGTCGTTTGGCGATAGTGATGGTGTTGAAGGTGGTAATAAATTTTGTTAAAGATTTGTATTTTTGTTGTTGCTGATTTGGTTTTAATTGCGATGATGCGGTTGTAGAATACTGCCTCCGTCCCAAAATAAATATCCAGTTTGACTTTTCAGAGTCAAACTGGTTCACCTTTCACCTTAAATATTTTTATTTATTTTTTGTTATATAATACTTGATGAAAAATTATACCAATGAAAAATACAATTTAAACCAAATCCATTCATATATTATGCATCAAATATTATATAACACCCGCAAAATTAGATAATGTCAAAGTTGAACTAGTTTGACTCTAAAAAGTCAAACTGGACATTTATTTTGGGACGGAGGTAGTATTTAATCAGGTGTTGTTATCCCTACCTTCCTTAACCCCACTTACTGTAGTTCCCTTTTTACCTAATGTATTGAAATAACAAGACATTTTTTTTTATGATTTTTGTTTGGTGTCGTTTTTTTAAACTTTATATTTTATGTATCATAATTTTTTGCAAAAATTTTATCCACTTTATTGACTAAACAAGACAGTAGTATATGGTTTTCTGCTTCATATTTTTTGTGTTTTACTACTTTTGACTTGTCAAACTTTATATTTTCCGTCATGTAATTTTTATTTCCTAATTTAAAATAGAAACAAAATTTATAAAAATAAATAAAAAATAAAAAATAAATTAGAAGGGTAGTAATATATTTTTGGAAAAAGATCCTCTCAAGTTGGTGGGACAACTTGATTCAAGTTAGCGAATCTTCAACCATTAAATTAAAATCAAATGTCAAGATTAAAAAAGAAACCACATCATCTTAACCTTTAATTTTAATCAAATGGTTGAAGATTTTATAACTTGAGACAAGTTATTTGAGAGCATCCTAACCCTATATTTTTGGAGGGTATGGATAACGAATCCAATACACCACACATGTTCTTGTCATAAATTACATCTCACACCAACCGCTTTGATGGAGACTGTATAGCTAATAACATCTCAAGATAGTATTTGAATATTTCAATAAGCTTAGTTTTATGTTGCATATTTCTAATTGATGATAATTACTCTATATATAATGGAGCGTCGAGTTTCGCTACAGTTGTTGCTACAGTTGTTGTAGCAGTGTTGGGCTCGCTTTTGGGCTGTGGGCTCCCGCTTTTCCCCTTTCGTTTGTGCCACTGCTTCTTTTAGCCTTTTCCCAGATGCTAACAAATGGTAGAATGCGCTAGAGATTTATACGTGTCTCTTCCCTGTCGATTTCTTGGTAGGTGTGCAGATCTTCTTCGTGAATTCACTTTACCGGAGGACGATACGTTTGTGGTTTGTGTATTTACTTCTTATGATCTGCGTGTTCATGTCTTATTTATTTATTTATTTGATTACCTTTTTATTCTTCAGTTTTGGAGATCTTGAAGGCTGCTGTCGCCCCGAAACAGAAGACATTAGGTTTTTCTATTCGTATGTTTGTTTTGTTTTTTTTGTTCCCACTTTGTTTATAGTCATTTGTAGTGATTTGTGGTCAGCTGTGTCGTTTGCCATTAAGTGGTTGCAGTGATTTGTGTCATTTGTAGTGTATTGTACTTTGTGTGTAGTGATATCGCCTGATTTGTGATCATCTGTGTAATCTACGGTTTGTTTGATTTGTGATGGAAAGTTGTGAGATACAGTAATCGCCTTATCTGTGTAAGTGATTGTACTGATTTATTCGATTTGTCATTTGTGTGATTTGTCATAAGAGTAAAACCCTAAGAAATCAGAATAAAAATGTGCCCCATAGCTAAAAATATAGTTATTTGTTAAGTATGAGGAGTAAGGCTAAAGGTGTCCGTAGAAATAGTTATAATCAATCATTAGAAGGAAACGGATCTGTTAGCTGTGATCTTGGTGAAGGGTTGGTCCCTGGTGGTGTTATAGATGTGGCCGCTGATTTAGATGCTAACAACGGTCGCGGGTTTCTTATGATTGATACGCCTACTTCGGTTTGTGAAAGTATAATGGTTCCTGCATGTGACGTTGCCGAATTCATGTGTGTTGACGATTCCTTATGCTATAATGATCCCTTGGAACATGATCCGGTTACTATTAATGCTGTTCCTGGTGTGTCTGCAAAATCTCCGAATAGTATATCGATTAATGAACTTCGTAAGGACTGTGTTCATGACTTTCCGCTTTCTACAAGTACCGGCAGAAAAGGGAAACAAAATATGGATGGCATCCCACTGTCAGCAGCAACTCGTACTGTATCTTTTTTTATTGTTGTTTGTTTATATTTGTATTTTGTTCGTACCTATAATTTTCCCCCCGCATCTCTTATTTGCAGGTCCATGTCATGTTGGTGGGCCTGTTTCAATGCATTTGGGAACTGCCACCTCTTCTGGTAATGTTCTGTGTCTTTTATTTTTCAGTTTCCTTTTTCATCGTTTGTCTATGTTTACTTACGTCGCATTTTTTTCATACGAGATATGCCAACAGATATACGCCCGCATCCGGATTCTAATACTGGTAGTGGCTTCATAACAGTTGATATGCCAAATTCGTTTTGCGAGAGTATAATGATTCCTCCGTGTGACGTTGCTGAATTCATGGATACTGACAATTCTTTGTGTTATACCAACAACAATGTTCTTTCCACAATTCCTACCAGATGTTCCAATGGTATATCAATTAATGAGCGCCATGAAGGTTATCGATGTAGTGTCTCAGATCGAATGGATTCTGCTGGAAAAGGGAAATAGAAGGTAGATGATGTATCACTGCCGGCAACAATTGGTGCTGTACATTTTCTTATTGTCATTTGTATATGGCTGTATTTTATTGCTTTTTACATCCTTTTTAACGCTTCTGTTTTCGCTTTCTGTGTCTAACTTTCACTGTTGGTCTTCGCAGTTGAACCTGAACATGCTCCTGCTGCATCTTCTACCTATAATGCACACTTTCAAAATACGCACTCTACTCCTGGTACCGCTTCTCAAACAGCTAGAAATCCTGTGTCGAGTGCTAGGCGATCACTGAGAATACAAAGAACTGGTATTAACGCCAACGCACAGGTAGTATTAATTATGTTTTCTTGCTATATGGGACTTTTATCTTCGCTTTCTATGTGTAACTTTCGCTGTTGGTCTTCGCAGTTGAATCTGAACCTACTCCTGCTGCATCTTCTAGCTATAATGCGCACTTTCAAAATACGTCCTCTACTACTGCTACCACTTCTCAAACAGCTAGAAAATCCTCTATCAAGTGCTAGGCGAGCAGTGAGAATACAAAGAACTGGTATTAACCGCCAACGCACAGGTAGTATTAATTATGTTTTCTTGCTATATGGGACTTTTATCTGTAGGTGACATTTGTTGCTCTTTTCGCAGTTGAATCTGACCCTGCTCCTACTGCATCTCCTAACTATAATGCACACTTTCAAAGTCCATCCTCTACTCCTGCTACCGTTTCTCAAACGGTTACAAATCCTGTATCGACTGCTAGGCGAGCAGCGAGAACACAAAAGTGGTCTTGCTCATAACAAAAAATACAAATCCTCATCAAAGATCAGCTCAACAGACCACCGAATAAAACAAAAAATATCGTCTACAGGGACTTTTTAGAAACCATTATCAGAACCCAGGTCTTGCTCATAACAAACACATTGCACATATTCTTTCACATTTCTGTATTAGTATTTATGCATATGACTCAAGCACAGATACAGCATACATAATATATTATTCTAATACTTAGATATTGTATAGGGCTAAACCAAACACTAATTTTCTTTGGAAAAAATATAGGATCAGTTATATTTTTAGATGTTTTCTTTCCTTAGCCTATTACTGATTAGCAGATTACTGGTACCATGTAATGTCTATAATGTTGCTATATTTGTTACATGTGACGTCTATTATGTTGCTATATTTGTTACCTATATTTTTACAGGTTTTCTTCCTTATTACTGAATCACAAATAACTGAACATTGAACCCAGCTAGGATCCAATAAACATATTTTACTTCCTAATCCTAATCCACAGGTGACTAAACCCTATAGGATCACTTATACTTTTAGATGTTTTCTTTGCTTAGCCTATTACTGATTAGCAGATATCTTTCTCAACTATATTCTTGCAAATTTTCTCCCTTATTACTGAATCACAGGTAGCTAAACACATATAGACTCTCATATCTTATTTGTTCAGTAAACCCATATAGGGTAACGCGCATTCTGCCACCATGCTTATACTAACAAAAAATCAGACACATACTTTGTTACATCTGATTTGGCAGTTATATGCGCACTCCAATAAACAGGAAAATAGACCATACCTACAAAGACTTCTTTTACGTGCACTTAACAACGCACAGACCAGTTAACCCACATAGTGTCTAATAAACAGATTCTCTCAAATCTGATTCCCTTACCTTTCTAATGGAACCAGATGCACACAATAACATCTTGGTAAACCGCAGGTAAGTAAACCCATATAACGTCAGTTCTGTTTTTACAGACTGAACTCATGTATCATCTAATATTTTACTGTGTTTCTTACCTATATTTTTACAGATTTTGTATCCTGTTACTGAATCGCAGGTGACCAAACCTATATACAATCTAATATCTTATTTTAACCCTTGCGGATTATATCTATGTTAGTTATATTGTGACAGATTTTGTTATCTACTGTCAAAAGGCTAGCTCAATGAACCCATATAGGGTTACACACATTCCAACGCCAGGTGACTAAACATATATACAATCCAATCTCTTATTTTAACCCTTGCAGATTATATCTATGTTAGTTATATTGTGACAGATTTTGTTACGTACTGTCAAAAGGCTAGCTCAATGAACCCATATAGGGTCACACACATTACGACGCCATACTTATACTGATGAGAAATCGGGAACAGATTTGGCTACATCTGATTTGGCAGTTACATGTACGGTCCTATAGACAAGACAATAGGCCCACCCTTTTATAATGTTCTAACAATGGATACCTTCAGAGACACCTTTCGCATGTACTTTACGGACACCACAACCATATATTTCTTCCCATGTAATACCGATACATTTTACGAACCAAGGTAAAGCTGTACTACACTGACTCCTGCTGCCACCAACTCTCATATGTTGGTTGCTTGGATACAGTTTATTGGCTATTCATTTTTGCTAACGACTACCTTTTCTTAACCATTACACCTATTTATATATGATCTCATCTATCACTGCATCATTATAATACAGGAACATGTCGCATGATACTTCACTGCCAACAATAACAAGGTCTGTAGGAAAAAGACCAGCAACAGATCTTGAAATTGTTGGAGTTGCTAATCTCAAACCATCAGACGTAACAAAAGCAAAATGCGTACGAGTATATCGCAAATGGACAGTTACAGATACCAGAGGAATAAAACAACCAACTTTGAGCGTTATATTACTTGATCAGCAGGTTATGTTAGTCTGCATCACGCCTTTTAATACACATTATATTTCCCGTTCTTAATATTTGTGTTTTTCTTTCATATTATAGGGTGGCGCCATACAGGCAAATGCAGAAGGCCGCGAAAAAAACAAGATTTGATAACATCCTTCAAATCAATGCTGCATACACAATCACCGGATTCGGTCTTCTAGACACCAAAAAATGGATGCAGACATTACCTAATCACTTCACTTTGATATTAGGTCGGGTCACCGATGTTCAGCCCTATGCTGGAACCAGCTTTCCACTACATCATTTCAACTTTGCAACATACACCCAGTTACTTCAGCGTGCAGACAAAAACACTGTAATACTAACAGGTACAGATTAATATTATTAGCAATCACGCAATAAAAAATAGTATAACTGCACATTATCTCACTACAGATTACATAGCATGTGTTCTTTCTGTTGGTGATATCCGTGAACCAAAGCCACCCAACACAAAACAAATTGTCTGGAGAGACATCATACTTCGTAACCTAGAGTAAGTTAATCATATGAACTCTTTTTTTAATAACAGCCATTCATACGTGCTCTTTTTTGAATGACAGACATTCTAAATAACAACTCACTAACATATTTTCCCATATGCAGAGGAGATACTGTCAGATTCACCCTTTGGAATGAGAGAGCTCAAGAATTTAGCATCAGTGCCTACGAAAAGGAACCTAAACCAACCGTCATGGCTGTCAGTTCATGCTGGGTGAAGACATACAAAGGTACCGCCATTGCCGTAGACCCGCATTGCAAAGATATTAACAGAATAGATTCTAACAAAGCCATAAACAAATGCAGGGTTGCAACTATCAAGCACACCTGCAACTTACTACTATTTCAACCCTCCTATTCCTGAAACAGATTACATACTGAGCATGTCAGTTCTTCTCCTTCTCTTTTAACACATTTGCCTAATTTTTGAAGCATCAAACTAACTTGCAATATCCTTGCAGGTACGAACAGTTGCTCCCACCACAGTCATACAGAATGTACGCACATACAGCTACGATAACATAGAAGATGAAAAGAAAAGAAACAGAGTTACAATAGACGAGCTTCTACGAGAAGATCCGAGAAACAAAACAATCAGTACTTCTATCAAACTTACAACTGCTACCTTTCTATTTGCCATGTAACTGTTTTAATGTATAACTACCTTTTTACAGAATGTTAGATTCACAGTCGTTGCAACAATTGAAGAAGTTGTTGTTGGCATACCATGGTTCTACCGCAGATGCCATGACTGTAGGCGGAAAATCTTTGATGACCGCCCACATTCACAGTGTGAGACACCAGCTCCAACACAGCCGAACGATTACATGTACAAGTAACCAAAGACAGTCTATAAGCAACACCAAAAAAACTCTTAATATTGCATAATGAACTCACCTATGTTTAATACCTATGCAGTTATTCCTTTAGGCTATTGATTTCCGACAACACTGGAGCTTTAACGTTAACATGCTTCATTAATGAGGTACATTCAATAGTCACAGAAGTCAACAAAGTTGTCTCAGAAGAAGGGTACACCGATGCATATACAGTCCCGCCACATTTAGCAGCCCTCGAAGGAACCACGCATCTGTTTCAGCTGCACTTCTCACCAGATTCTACAAAAGAAAATCAGAGCTATGTGCTTGATAGCGTGATGGAAACTGGTCAACATCTACTGGTACCAGCTGAACAAAACATTCCCTTGCTAACAGAAGCTGAACCCGGATCACCAACTGAAGAAGGTTGTAATTTCACAAGCTGTTGTCTGTTTCGTGCACTCGGTAACTTTTTTTTGCATGATAATTAACTGAACTCTGTCAGGTGCTACTTCCGAACCTCCGGTTACTCCTGCTTCACCTGGACTTTTGCAAGCAAGCACTCCTACTACAATAGAGACTACTAGCAATTTACAAGACCAAGCAACAAAGCCAGAAGTACTAAGAACATCTGCTCGAAGACGAAATCTGACAGATAGCAAGCACAGGATACAAGCAATGCAGCAAAAAAACCAAAACCAACTGTCCGTAAATGACTGAAGATCCGAATGCCGCGGTTCAATCACATGTTAGCTTTTGTTTACTTTAAAACAGCATCTAAACCACTATCGACTGTAATATAACACTATACTGTTATTAGTTTTTAATGCAGTGTTTTCTCTATGTATATTGCTATCTATTGCTACCCCCCCGCCGCAACGCGGCAGTTCGCAGAACTTCTCGTATAAATAAAGTTTGAATTAAATCAACGGCCATGTTACGTTGAAGATAACCCAAAAACAGTTCATATTAAAAAAAATTAATATAATGCTCATATTAATTTTGAATATTTATAACATGATACTATATGTATTATGTATGCTAGATGATTACCGGCATATAGCGGCGACGGTGTATAGTGGCATTAATTTGTATGCGCATTTTATTTTGTGTATACATGAGTGTAGAGTAAGTGACAGTGAAGATAGTTAGTACGTTAAATTGTAATAGAGTATTTAAATATTTTATAGATTGTATTGCCTTTTATAGATAAAGGTATTTTAGCTACAATTGCATTTTAGCAAATTCCCTACAATTTGTGTCAAAAATTGTTGGTCCCTAAGTCCTTCAGTGGGTCCCTGACTTCTTTTTGTTGGTCGCTGATTCTTTTTTTTTTTTTTTTTTTTTTTTTTTTTTTTTTTTTTTTTGTGTATTTTGATGGAGAATTGTAGCTAATTGGCTACAAAAATTGTAGCCAAGTTATCCCCATATATATATCTACAACTTATATAAAACGTATGACGTCATTAATACCACATAATGCCCAGTAATCATGCATTAATGCCACGTCATAATTCCACGTAAGCACCCTTTGTTCATAATTTTTTTTTAATTAGAATTCGGAATTTAATCCGTCATTAAAAATGTAATTATCAGGATTCGAACCTAGGATTTGTTAGTAGAGTAATTAGGATACTTTCCACTAGACCAATTTATTTTTTTGAGATATATCATCCAAAACTATAAATATAATGTTCAAGAGAATGTTTATACCGTATTTTTTAAAAGATATGCTTAATTTATAGAAGATATAATTTAGATGATAAGTTTAGAATGTATTCTGTGTAAATCTTTTGTTCCCAAATTAAAGATTACTGTTTATTTGGAGAGCATCACACGTTTCTTCATCGTTAACCTAATTTGACACTATATATAAACCACAATGTAACCATCCTTCTCACATCAAAAATCGCAGAGCTATATTCAGAAAAATATATTTCATTATGCAGGCACATACACACTCTGCAAGGCTTGCAAGAGCATCTGAGAAGAAAAACTCTAATTCCCCTTTTGAAGGTATTTTTTAACAAATAATTTATTTATTCGGTTGTTATATTCTTATTGATGTGGTTGTTAAATTCCTCTCATGTTTTATTGCATAATGGTTTTGTGATTGCTTGCAGTTCATGAACAACAAAAAAATAGGATACAGCAGAAGAAAAACTCTAAAACCCCTTTACTAGGTATTGTGTTGTTGGATAGGTTTATATGCATTCTTCATTAATTTTAATAATTTAGACGCATACGTTTATGATCCATGTAACAGTTAAGCATCGAAAAAGTTTATCTACAAATATCCAGCAATCCATGTTTGAAAGTGATACACCAGGTAGAAGATCTGGGCATCATGTTTCTAATGTTGTTACACAACCAGCAGGTAGTATCTTTATTAATGTTTTATTTAGATACATTATACATGGTGTTTATACTGTGTTGCTTAATTTATAACTTCTAAATCAACACCAAAGAGAAGTTTGGTACATCAATCATCCTCTACTGTAATGGAAAACTCCATGTTTGAAAGTGATACAGTTGGTGGAAGATCTGGAATTCCTGTTTCTAATGTTGTTACCCAGGCTAAAGGTAGTATGTTGAATAACGTTTTATATAAAACAATAATACATTGTGTTTATATATAGTGTTAATTATTTGACAGTATCTAAACCACCTGCAAAGAGAAGTTTTGGACAGGGCTCATCATGTTTTGACTCACAGACAATTCATGACGGTAATATGTTTATAAACTATTTGTTTATATATTATAAATTGTGGTTATAGTATTATATTATAAATTGAAATAACAGGATCTGGTCCACCATTGAAAAGAAATTTTGGGAATCAATCAACCTGTTTCGAAGCACATTCCACTCATGAAAATTCTGAGATTGAATCTTCCAACTTTGAATGTCAATCAAGTATTGTGTTTCTGAAATTCCGTTATTTATTTTTTAAAATTTTCCACCCATAACAAGGGTATGTAAAATCAATTGTAGGTATGAAATCTGGCCATAATCAACTAATTTATTTGTATAAATATAGAATGGCTATAAATTATTAATACAATAATTTGTTTTATGTGTGTTACTAGGGAAAACAACCTCAAATGTTGAATCTATAAGGATGTCCTACATTAGAAATCAACAAAAAGATTTGAGAAGTCCATCAAGAGATATTATTGATATTAGTTTATTTAGTTTTCAATGGTTTTAAAATTATTAATACAATAGTATAAGAATAATATATTGTTTAATTGACAGGAACCATTAATCCACATCCAAATATAAATTTTGGATGCCAAACAACATCTTCAGATGTACCTTCACGGAGTGCAAAAACATCTCAAAGCAAAAAATCTGTCGTGCATACATCATCTTATGGAAGTTTTTCAATAGGTTTTCTATTCACATAATGATTAATGTCTATTTTGAATTAATTATATTGTATAAATAATATGGTGATAATATGTTTGTGTATTTGTAGGAGGGAGTTCACGTCAAAAGAAAAACATTGAAAGCAGTATGTCCACTATTAGAAGTTCTACACCAGGTTTTTTGACAATGTTTGATTCATTATACACTCTGATTTGAATAGAGTACAAAATTATCAGTTGTTTTTTGATTTTGCATGGTTAGTAATAAGAGAGCGAACAATGAATCTCATTAAAGATATCAACCCGATGAATGTAAACATGGTCATTAAAGGAAGGTGCATCTCCGTATGGCATTCACACAAACTTCTTGAAGAACACGACCCTTACAGTCTTGATTGTGTTTTCCAGGATGAAGAGGTGACTTCAAATAAGTTAATAATTATTTATATTCATACATATTTATTAAATATCCTTAATGTTTGAATTATATAAACAGTCAAACCGTATTTAGATTTACATCAAAAAAGAGTTTATGTTTAAATTTGAGCCTCTTTTACAAGAAGGTCAATGTTACATAATCTCTAATTTTGGAGTAGTAGAGAATGCTGGAAGGTTTCCTTTGTTACCAAACCATTGGAAAATTTGTTTTTATAAAGGAGCTGATGTTACCCGAATTGAGCACATGGATGACAACTTTGTTGGCTTCATTAATGAACAATTCTCAAGTATTCTTGACCCAGACAATGAGTATCATGAACATGATTTTGTTGGTATGTGTTTTTATAAAAACTATAAACAACAGTTGATAATATTTTTAAATTTATTGGTACACTTTTAATAAAAAAATTATAAACAAATATTATTGGAACAATCGTAGCTGTTGGAAAAATAGTTACTGCAAGCAGTTCTGGTGGTCCTAAGATACGTAGGACAATTGTCATTGGAGACGCTGAGTAAGTAGATTATATAAATTTACATTTAATTCAAATAATGTATATAGAATAATTTACAATTGTTATCATATATTGATTATGCGCTACGCTATGCAGATCTTTAAGAATTGATTGTACGTTTTGGGCCAATTGGGCGTTAATGTGGAATGACTACGACAGCAAGCGTGATGAGTTTAATTTGGCCATATAGACATCCTTTTGATGTTGGGAAAAGTGAAATATTGGGATAGTAAGTTTTATGCATGTTTATTAAAATTTTGCCCACGATTTATTAAAATTTTGCCCACAAAAGTCAGATATTTTATTCACGTTATTATTTGCTTTAATTGTCTTTCTCTGTTACACAACACAGACAAGCCGGCAATTAATAACACTTTATTCGGCACAAGAATATTTATAAACAGAGATATACCAAAATTAGTGGCTGTTAGAAATGAAGTTGGGCGATATTTACGTGAATTGGAGTAGACAACTAGTATGCGTATAACGCAGGGACTGCTAATGTAATATTGGAATAGTTATCTTGTGTAAGGCCTATATAAACCCCTCAAGACTTCATTTGAGGGGTGTGGGTGTAAACTTATCTTTTAATATCAATAATATCTTTGTTTTCTCCACCTTCTCTCTACTTTCTCTTTCTAAAACTAGTCATGGATCTCATCTATTTTGATCAACCAAGACCTCCCGAATCACATAAATCACTTGTTTTTTCGGTCCTACAATTGGTATAATGAGCCAAGTTGTGTTGCTTTATTGATTTTGTGTGGTTCGAATCATGTTTTGAAGCTGTTTTTTACCCAACTTTTTCGGATCTGAATTTTTTTTCTTATACATACTTTCTGGTAAACAGTTTAATATCATCTTTATTGTATCTAAATATAGTAAAACAATCTTTAATCCACTTCTATTATGATATTGTCCTGGTCACAGTTCCGTATACAATTTTTTTGAGATTGTTCTTGTACTATATCCGTGAATCGTGGTCGAATATATGGGTCAGAATAGATAGTCAGAATAGATATTCTGGTCATATATGGGTCGCAAAAAGGTGGTCAGTACAGATGGTTGGAATTTTTGGTCGGAATCTCGCCGGATTTTTTGGTCAAAAAGTCAAAACCCCTTTTTATCGAAATTGCTTGTAAAGAAATTGCGATAAACCCTCTTCTATCACAATTCGATTTCTTGTAAAGGAATTTAATAACCTATCGCAATTGTTGGACTCTATCGCAATTCTAGACTTCTATCGCAATTGTTGGAATCTATCGCAATTCTGGACTGCTATCGCAATTAGTTATCGCAAATCAAGCTTATCGCAAATCAAGCTTATCGCAAATCAAGATTATCGCAATTAAAAGAAAAAGAATGAAGATGAAGAAGAATAGAATATTGACCACAAACAAAATACCAACTCTGACTCGTTGACTCGTTGACCACAAAATCATCTGTCCACAATCTTAATCAAACAAATGGAATAAGAAACAACAATAGCATATCCAAATCTGGTCCTCAAACAAAACTAAAATCCAACAACACCAAATCCTATATCTATATCACTTCGAGCCAAACTGAATACAACAACTACTGATCTCGGCTCCTTTTCTTTTCGTAATAATCATGGGGTATTGGTAGTGAAAAGAGGTTTGATAAGAGGTTGATCTGAAGAGAATTGTAGAGAGAATAGTTATCGACATCCACTCATGGGGTATTGATTTGTATGTTGCTTCCAGTTGATATGTTTATGTACACATATGTATGATGAGTCTGAAAGATCGTCATCATCATGGAGGGAGAAATGTGTACATCGGGGCTTTTATTGAAGAACTGGAAGCATTCTAAGTGAGTTGAAGATGTCGATATGATGCTCCCCAAACAAACCTGTGAAGAAGTTACAGATTATCAGTCTATGATCCATTTTCCGTTGTGCAAGAGACTGAAGACAATTTGGGCAAAATTCAGAGAAACTTCTTCTACAAGCATCAGGGTTATATCAAACGGGTTGTCAATTTGGGAGGGAGCATGTAAAAGAAAAGGGCTTACTAATTGGGAGGGAGTAATAACCCAATTAGATCATTACAGTGATTCTGCAAGTAATTCAAGCAAGCTGAGGAAGATACGAGAAGATCAAGAGCTGTGAAGACATCCTCAGAGGCAACTGCACTACTTCAGCATTGTATTCATCATTGTTATGTACTTGTTAGGAATCATTGTAACCAATTGACGTATATCTCCAGTTGGAGGGAGATTGTTAGAAATGAAGCTGGGCGATATTTACGTGAATTGGAGTAGACAACTAGTATGCGTATAACGCATGGACTGCTAATGTAATATTGGAATAGTTGTCTTGTGTAAGGCCTATATAAACCCCTCAAGACTTCACTTGAGGGGTGTGGGTGTAAACTTATCTTTTAATATCAATAATATCTTTGTTTTCTCCACCTTCTCTCTACTTTCTCTTTCTAAAACTAGTCATGGATCTCATCTATTTTGATCAACCAATACCTCCTGAATCACATAAATCACTTGTTTTTTCGGTCCTACAGTGGCTTTCCAGAAAAGGTAATTACATTAACATTGTGCTATATGTGTTTTAATATGGTTAATCATTTTAACAATAAGCTTCTCCTGAAACCCATATGTTAACCATTTGTTGAATCTTCAATTCTGTAAGCTGTATGTAATGTTGAAGAAAACTAACCATTACCAATTTGATGCTGAAGTAGAATAAACCAACATTGTGTCTTGCAATCAGCCTCAATGCTACGTGATCAAGTGTAGCACGGTTACCAACTCTAACAGGGATCAATGATCCTTGAGGCTTAAACTAAACACGAACCCTAGGCGTCTAACAAAAGTCCTAAGCCTAGGTTTACACACACACCTTTAATAGAGTTACATCTTGACTCCTGTACATAATAATGAACGCCCCTATCCTCTTTATATAATAGAGGATTAGGGTTACAAAGACTTTAAATAATACATATTAGGTCCTTCATCTTTGTCTTCATAAATCCTTCATCTTTCATGTTTTGTCAATATCTACTCAAAATATAATTCCCTACAATTTAGGACTTTTTAAGTTTAAGACATTAAGATTCAGCTTATACGAAGTATGTGGTAATCAAATACAGTAAATATGTTACCTTGTTCGACACAGTGTTAGTACTGCTGCTTGAAACTGATCGATACACTTAGTACTGCTACTTAACTTATTGTTACTGCTCGATGCGAGTTGGGCTGCTGCTTTATTATTTGGGTTTGTACTTATGGACTGCATATTAGTTGTCAAATGTAGTTCCAATATTATGAGAAAGTAGCAGATGTTTCTTGGTTGGTATAATTTATCAAAACTATGATCAAGTACAAAAATAATTATACATTGGAGCTTGACTGATAATCATTGTAAATTTTACGTAGGTTGTGAGTGCACTTACTGGCTTAACTCCTTGTATAAAACTTCAATGTTGCAAAAATCGTGAATCGGCAGTCGGGCGGTCGACCACCCTGCAGCGATTAATCGGTCAAGGCGGGATTAATCGGATTGGCATTTTTTGCAAGTTTTGTGTATTTCTGTAGACCAAAGTAAAGATCCTAACTGATTCCAAGCCCATTATATTTCCAAACCTCAATAAAAGGCTCCATTTCTGATTATGAGGCCCATTGTGCGTTATAAGTGAAATAAATGATCCCGAAATTAAGTAGAATGCCTAAATTATTATTTTTTTAAGTTGACCGGTTAGGCCGATTCGGCCGATTTTTAACTGATTAGTGGCCAATTTTTGCCTAGGCTGAGTTTTTCCACCGATTTTGAAAAATCAACAAGGTATAAGGCCAATTACCTATTAATCGGCCGATTCGGCCGATTTTTGCAACATTGAATAACTTAGAACAATCTTTCAAGCTGCAATGTGCGCTTGTGTATGTATCATTATATAGGCTGATGATTACATGAAGCATTTATTGGTGAGCAAATGAGAAGACTCGGTGAGCAAATGAAGAATGTAAAAACTTAAAAAGACTTTGTGACTCTAATTATCAATTATTGCAAGTTAATACATATAAGTAGTGCAAAAGAACTATCATATTACATGAAATATCTCCTTTATGTATTGGTTTCATGAAGCTTTAAAAGCTCTTAAAAGCTTTCAAAAGAAGCTCCACATTAAGGAACCTTGTTAGCTTGATCTTGATATTTGAGTTGCTTAGCTTATAAACAAACAATAACCCGCAAGCAGTTAAATCCTATGCTATTTTCTGATCGAAGCAGCCTATTGAGTATATCATGATTTCTTTTGTGCTTTTATAAGTCAAGAAATTAGTCATATTGACAGAAAGTAGATACAAAAAACAATCAAAAACATATAATAACAGAAAGTGCTGATTGAATCAAATTATCCTTTATCAGATCACAAAACTTGTATAAGAAACGTTGCACACAAATCTTGCATGCTTACTTTATCTCTAGGCCTTGCATGAATGCATCTTGTGACTACTTCTCATATCACCTCAAGATCTTCCACCCTGAAATGTTTCAGTGCAGGATCTACAATCGATGCCATCTTTTCTGGATCTTCCAGATAATCTTTAGCCTGATCATAATGTCAGCAAACCACCAATCAGTTCATTACACACAAAAAAAAAAAAGGTAATAAAAAAATCTCAGAAAATTGTATGTTTTTTTCTTACAGATAGACACGATACCATGCTAATTATTTCAAACAAATTGGGACAGGTTACTCAGATCTAAAAAGAGTCCACAACAATATAAGGAATTATATCTTGTAAAAGGGAAAGAATGAAGAGATACAGTTGTTGGCGAAGATATCATCTCTGTTAGGATCTCTGGGAAATAAGGGTTTCTCAGTGATGGGAGGATTGTTGAGTGCTGGGAGGATTGTTGGGATCTATGAGAAATAAGAATTTCTCATTGCTGCTGATAGTGAAGCTGGTTCCTGCCGATAGTGTTGCATTGCTGCTGTGGTTGGTTCCTGCCGATAGTATTGTTTTGTTTCTGCCGATAGTGCTTATTGCTGCGGATAGTTATTGTTTGTTATCCGTATGTTTAGAAACTTTGTTAGATTTATTTTTAGAAGAGATCTCGTTTATCTCTTCACACGTTTTCTTGTAAGACGGGTTAGGGTTAGGGTTTCTTATCATTATAAAAGAAACATCCCGTCCATGAGTTTAATGTACCTTTGTCAATTACAATATTCAATAAAAACAAGTTCTTAGTTCATAGTCTGATCCATAGAGGATCATTGTCGTTTAGAGTTTTCTTCTTTATTATACTTGTTGTTTAGTTTCCGCATAAACACTTGTATTCCATACAGAGGTTCTTGTTTAACCAAGCTCAATCAAGCTCGAAGTACTCGATCCTACAAGTGGTATCAGAGCCTGGTAAGGATCTCTGATAAAGAAGAAAAAGTTCGATTTCATATCTCTTAACCCTCTTTCAATGGAAGACGAAATCCCTCAAAACAATGTCATTAACCCGGAAGATCACCAACCCAAACCTGAAACCTCACAAGTCCAAACACAAATCGTCACCACCATGTCCACCAACAATGCTAAATTCCCATATCTGAAGAAAGATGAGTATGAAGTTTGGGCTACGAGAATGGAATATTGGATCACGAACAGTGATTACAATCTGTGGAATGTGATTCTTTGGGGAAACAGCAAGAAGAATACTGGAAGGGATAATGATGGCCATATCTATATAGAGCCACCTGTTACAGCAGAAGAATACCTTGCTGTTCAAAGGGAAACCAAGGCAAGAACCCTTCTACTTCAAGCTATTCCAGAGGATCATATGAGTGATTTTCATCACTTGGATGATGCTAGAAAGATCTGGCATGCTGTAAAAGCCAGATTTGGAGGGAATGATGAATCCAGAAAGATGAGAAAGTCTATGCTCAAGCAAGAGTTTCAGGAATTCAAAATCTCTGAGGCTGAGGGGATTCACAAAGGGTATGACAGATTCCACAAGATCCTGAGCCAACTCAACCAGTTGAAAGCTAGGCCGGACGATGAAGACTGCAACACCAAGTTTCTGAGGGCTTTGCCACCATCCTGGTCTCAGGTTTCCATAACACTCAAGGCCAAAGGAGGACTGGATTATATGAGCTTTGATGATCTGTACAACAAGCTGAAAACCCTTGAAATTGATATCAAAGGGTATTCCACCTATACACCTCATACTCCAACCCGTACTACTTTTGTTAGTAACTCTGGTGCTAACAAAGCATCATATGGAAACAGTCCGACACCATCAACATCATCAATCTCCTACTCACCTGCCACACCAAAAGCTCATACCAGATCTGATAATCTTGTAGTGGAGGTGCTTCATTCATTTGTTGCTGAGAGTACACCACAGCAGAAGATTGTTTATGAAGATTTCAATCAGGTTGATGAATTGGATCTGGAAAAGATGGACTTAAGATGGCAGGTGGCTATGATATCATTGAAATTGGATAGATTTGAAAAGAAGGCAGGAAGAAGGGTCAACTTTGATGGTCAGGAACCTGCCAGGTTTGACAGAAGGAAGGTGGGGTGCTATAAATGTTCTCAAACAGGACATTTTGCCAGGGAATGCACAGATAAGAAGGTGGATGATAAAGCACGATATTTTGCTTTCAAAATTCAAGAGCTGGATTCAGAGGACCCCAAGGCTTTGGTATCTGTGGATTCGATGGTGGACTGGGAACATCATGAGAAAGCTGTTGCAAGTGGAGCAGAGAAGGTCTATGGGATGATAGTTGGATATGGTGAGAAGAAACAAGTGGCTGGTCAGTTTGGAATGATGGGTCATCCATCTCAGGTACAAAACTGCCCATTTGGTTGTGAACCTATATATGCTAAATTGAAACAGGAATTTGATGATATAGAAATTGAACATAAGGATAACTTTATTCAACTTAAGGCTCATAAAAAGGCTGTTAAAACATTAGAACAACAAAAGGTCTGGTATCAACAACAACAGTCTGCTTATGAAGTAAAAATAAAGGTTTTGGAAAGAGATTTAAAAAATGCCACTAATGAGTTTAAACATTCTGAAAGGGAAAAAGCTAAGGTAGTATTAGAAAATCAGGATTTACAGTCTAAGCTAGATAATACCTTGGCTAGATTTGATAAGTGGAAAGAGTCATCCACAAACCTTCACAGGCTTATTGATAGTTCTATGTCTTCAAAAACTAAAAGAGGTTTAGGGTTCGGTGACCTGGTAGGGCCAAATCAGTTTTATGACCCTAATGAGTATAGTGTGTTTGACCCTGAACCTGTAGATTATAGAAAGCCTGTAAAGTATGTGAAGGAGGGAGGAATGAATGATGTTCCTCCACCCATAACTGGAACATTTAAACCTGCAGACCCCTATGTTGACTCTGATGATTCACAGATGATTTATGGCAAAAAGGCAAAGAATTTGCCTGATCTTGATTGTGACTCTAATGAATTTGTCTCTTGTTCTTACAGTGACAAATCTTCAGAAATCAAGACTAATGACTATGCCACATGTGGATCAAGTGACAAGTCAGCATCAATAAAATCAGGAGATCTCTCCTCAGAAGTAGCTACTGATGAATCTCAATCAA
Source organism: Artemisia tridentata subsp. tridentata (assembly GCA_021014915.2). NCBI lineage: Eukaryota > Viridiplantae > Streptophyta > Magnoliopsida > Asterales > Asteraceae > Artemisia > Artemisia tridentata. The sequence continues at coordinate 345,177,106 of CP139502.1, read as the reverse complement.
AGACAGCTGCATTTGAAGATATTTCTTTTGATAGTGTTAAAAACAATAATGTTTCTAGTTGTGGTTCTGTTTCAAACAATTATAGTTGTGGTTTTAATTCTGTTAAGGATTATTTTGTTTCATGTGTTGGTTTGAATGATTCTGTTTGCAATGAAAAAGTTATTGTTAAGAAAAAGTCCCCTAGAAAGAAATCTTGCTTTGTATGTCGTAGTTATGATCATCTTATTAAAGATTGTGACTATTATGAAAAACAGATGGGTTTATATGCATGTCAAAATAGGTCTGTATGGAAAAATGTCAATGATATTCCTCCTTATATTCCTCAAGCAGCAAGGAGAACTTCAGTTGCTACTGGCAAGCCAGTTTCTGCTGGTAAGCCTGTTGCTGCTGATAAGTTCATTCCTGCCGATAAGCCTGTTGCTGCTGCTTATCCTGTTCCTGCCGGTAGGATCAATCCTGCTGGTTGGAGAAGCAATATTGCTAGACCTTTCAGCAGACCTACTAGTACTTACTTTCAAAATGATATGAGACCTGTTTGTTTTGACTCCATGCACAAGGGAGGGGCAAGATGGAAAACTGCTGTTAAGTCCTCAGCAGATTGTTCTTGGAAAATCCATAACCAACATATGAAAATGGGGTCTAAGATCAATGGTGGATCTCATCAATCTCCAGGGTTTAATTCTTATTGATCCACTAGGCAGGCTCAAGTCAGCAATGGCTTGAGTCTCACTTGTATCTAATGTTGTATATATATATTCTTTCTCTCAGGATTTTCCTTTTAGAAGTAAAGATGTTGGAATTGTTGACAGTGGATGTTCCAGGAGTATGACAGGAAATTTAGAAAGGCTGCATGATTTTGTGCCTTTGAATGGAGGTACTGTGACTTTTGGAGGAGGAGATGGCATAATCACTGGGAAGGGAACTATCAAAACTGCCAAGTTGGACTTTGAAGATGTGCTTTATGTGAAGGAACTCCAAAACTTCAACTTGTTCTCTGTCTCTCAAATTTGTGACAAGAAGAATAGTGTTCTCTTCACTGAGAATGATTGCTTTGTGTTGTCCAAAGACTTCAAGTTGCCTGATGAAAGTCAGGTTGAACTTAAAGTTCCAAGGACTTTCAACCTTTACAGCTTCAATCTTAGTGATGTTCAGCCTGAGGGTTAACTTGCTTGTCTGGTTGCAAAAGCTTCTGTGGATGAATCTAACAAATGGCACAGAAGAATGGCACATGTGAATTTCAAGACCATAAACAAGCTGGCTAAGAATGGTTTGGTCCATGGGCTCCCTCTCAAGACCTTCTCCAGTGAACACCATTGTGTTGCATGCAACAAAGGAAAGCAACACAAAGCTTCATACAAGGCCATAACTGCTGTGAGCAACATTTCTGAGCCTTTGCAGCTTCTCCATATGGATCTCTTTGGTCCTACTTCTATCAGAAGTATTGATCACAAGTATTTCTGCCTGGTGATTACAGATGATTTTAGCAGGTTTTCTTGGACTTTCTTTTTGGGTACTAAAGATGAAACTTATCCAGTTATCAGAGATTTTATTGCCTTAATAGAAAATCAGCTAAGTAAAAAGGTTAAGTCTATAAGGTGTGATAATGGCACAGAGTTTAAGAACTCTAATCTTATTGAACTCTGTGGGAGTAAGGGGATAAAAAGGGACTATAGTAATGCTAGAACTCCACAACAAAATGGGGTTGCAGAAAGGAAAAATAGGACCCTGATAGAAGCAGCTAGGACTATGTTAGCTGAATCTAAGATGCCCACTATGTTTTGGACTGAAGCAGTATGCACTGCTTGTTATGTGTTAAATAGGGTATCTATTACTAGTCCTCATAATAAAACACCTTATGAACTTTTGTCTGAGAAGGTTCCAAACATTAGTTACCTAAAGCCTTTTGGATGTAATGTCACTATTTTGAATACTAGTGATTATCTAGGCAAGTTTGATGGGAAGGCTGATGAAGGGTTTATTATTGGGTATTCTGCTCATAGTAAAGCGTATAGGGTTTATAATCTGTCTTCTAAGAGAATAGAAGAGACTCTCAACTTAAGATATCTTGAGGATAAACCTAATTTGCAGGGTGCAGGTGTAGAATGGTACTTTGATCTGGACTATCTGTCTGACTCTCTAGGTTATAATAGATTCAAAGCAAATCTATCTGTTGGTACACATGTTTTTCAATCTAACAATGCAGGTACCTCAGAAGATGATTCTGATGCAGAGAGTGATGAACGACCTATTGTTGTTCCTTCTTTTCCCTCTAACAACATTTCAGGTTCAAAGCTCAAAGATTCTTCTGATATGGCTGGAGGTGATTCTAGTTTTGCAGAAGATCTTGCTAGGCTTCAAAGACAAGAATATAATGCCAAGAGAGCTGCTGAGATGTTTGGTTCTGGGTTTTCTAAAGAGACAGAGGAGATTCTGAGAAAGGCTGAAGCTGAAGTTAGAAGGCAACTGAATTCGACTGGCGGTATTCCTGTTCCTGCTGATACCATTTCTGCTGGTAGTGGATCTGTTCCTGCCGATCCTTCTAATGTTTCTGCTGATATCTCTATTCCTGCTGATGTTCCTGTGTCTTCTCCATCTGTTGACACTTTGGGTATTGATAACTCCCCTGAAAGATTTCCAATCCCTTCTGATCTTGGAAATTCAGTCTCTTCAAAAGATAAGCTGGAAGATCCTCATCATCAATCTAGAACAGGCATTTTCACTTCTTCCTCTTATAATGATGACTTCAACCCCTCAATTACTAATCAGGCATCCTCCATTGATGTCAATCCCATTGTTACCAAGAGGATCAATACTGTTCATCCTCAGTCTTTGATTCTTGGAGATCTTAATTCCCCTGTTCAGACAAGAAGTAAACTACATCAACCCAAGTTTGGAGAATCTACTTTTCTCAGTTATATACAGGATCAGTTAAGGAGCAATCATACTGATTTCTTGCATTGTCTCTATTCCTGTTTCTTATCTCAAGTTGAACCAACTAGTATAGCTCAAGCTCTTGCTAATGATGATTGGGTTGAGGCTATGCAAGAGGAAATGCAGCAGTTCCAGAATCAGAAAGTATGGATGTTGGTATCTTTGCCTGCAGGAAAGCATGCTATTGGAACTAAATGGATTCTAAAGAATAAAAGGGATGCTAGGGGAATTGTGGTTCGAAATAAAGCTAGATTGGTAGCTCAAGGTCATAGACAAGAAGAGGGGATTGATTATGATGAGGTGTTTGCACCAGTGGCAAGAGTTGAAGCTATCCGATTGTTCTTGGCTTTTGCTTCCTTTATGGGATTTGTAGTATATTAGATGGATGTGAAGAGTGCATTTTTGTATGGAAGGATTGAGGAAGAGGTTTATGTTACTCAACCACAGGGATTTGTGGATCCTCAAAATCCTAATTTGGTTTACAAAGTGGTTAAAGCACTTTATGGTCTTCATCAAGCACCAAGGGCTTGGTATGCAAGGCTATCAGCCTTTTTGCTGAAACATGGTTACAGAAGAGGGGCTATTGATAAAACTCTTTTTATCAGAAAGAACTTCAAAGATATCATTCTGGTACAAGTTTATGTAGATGATATCATCTTTGGTTCCACTAATGAAGCCTGGTGCAGGGAGTTTGAAGAATTGATGAAGAGTGAATTTGAGATGAGTGCTATGGGTGAAATGACTTTCTTCTTGGGCCTTCAGGTTAAGCAAAAACCAGATGGGATCTTTATTTGCCAGGAGAAGTATGTTTATGACATACTTAAGAAGTTTGATATGGAAAATGTGAAGATTGCTACAACTCCTTTTGAACCTCCAAAGCCTAAGTCCAATAATGAACCTGATGCTACTGTTAATGTTCATCTATATAGGTCCATGATTGGATCACTCATGTATTTGACAGCTTCAAGACCTGATATCATGTTTGTTGTTGGTGCATGTGCTAGAAATTAGGTTACACCATTGACTTCTAACCTAAATGTTGTTAAGAGAATCTTCAAGTATTTGAAAGGACAGCCAAAAATGAGACTTTGGTATCCCAAAGACTCTCCTTTTGTGTTGGAAGCCTATAGTGACAGTGATTATGCTGGGGCTAACTTTGATAGGAAGTCTACTACTGGAGGTTGTCAGTTTCTGGGTAGGAGGTTGGTTTCTTGGCAGTGCAAAAAGCAGACTATAGTGGCTACATCTTCTACTGAGGCAGAGTATGTTGCTGCTGCTAGTTGCTGTGGACAGGTTCTTTGGATGCAAAATCAGCTGTTGGATTATGGGTTCAACTTCATGAACACTAAGATCTTTATTGATAATCAAAGTACTATGTGTATTGTTAAGAATCCTGTTTATCATCAAAGGACTAAGCATATTGAGATTCAACACCATTTCATAAGAGATGCTTATGAGAAGCATCTTATTCAGGTGGTTAAGATTCACACAGATGATAATGTGGCTGATCTGCTAACCAAGGCTTTTGATGGACCAAGGTTTAAACATTTGGTGGTCCATATTGGGATGGTAAATCCCTAGATACTGAGTTTGAGGGGAGGTTGCAGCTTAAGGGGAGGATGAAGCTTAAGGGGAGGATTATTCTTGTTGTTGTTGTATATCTTTTATCTTTCTTTCTTTTGGTTTCTTTTCTTATTGGTTTTGGTTTGTTTCTGATTTCTTTTTCTTGGTTTAAAAAAAAATAATCTTGTATATTTTGTGTGCTAATAAGTTGGTTTTGAGCAACACCTTGCAGGTACAGTGTTGGTGTTTACACCTTCACAATAAATGGTACTCAGCTCACCATGTCTTGCAGACAAGAAAGAGTTGGCTCACCATGAGGGTACGGCTCTGGTGTGATAATCAAATCCGTTGATAGCTGTAATAGCTTGCTTAAAGCTATAGGGTACTTCAACTCACCCATGATTCAGTTCTGAGAGTTGAAAATGGTTCTCAATTCACCATGGATGTAACCCTTTATGGGATCCAAAGAATTGGCTAGTCCACAAAAGTATGGTTTGTGGTAAAGACACTTGGTATCCATATTTGGTATTCAATTCACCAAGGTTTTCTGTTGAAACCAAGAATTGACTAGTCCTGAGCAAACGGCTACAGGTAAAGACAAGTCAAATCCGTTTATAGTTGCTGATTTGCTAATAAATCAGATGGTTATCAATGTACCATGGTCTAACACATCTAAACATTGGCTACTCCAGTAGTGATGGCTATTGGTAAAGAGACATCAAATCCATTAATTTTCAATGATTCACCTCTCACAGGAGTTAACACACCTGGATGTAATGAGAATAGTATGAAACTTAAGTGATTTGATGTACATCTTGTCATAGTAGCAGCCAAGTTCAAGTGAATGTCCTGGTGATCAGTATACATGTTTTGAAGAAGATTTTCTATTCCTGCTGAACTATTGAAGTTTCTGCTGGATGCTATAGAGGTTGGAATCTTGCAGGTTATGGATGTTTCTGCTGGTTACTAATTATTGCTGCTGCTAAGTCGCAGTCCTCAAGCCTGAGAAGTTAAAGCTCTATCACATTGGAATCTTGCAGGTTAACCTAGTCAACCTCAAGATTAGGGGAGGATTGTTAGGATCTCTGGGAAATAAGGGTTTCTCAGTGATGGGAGGATTGTTGAGTGCTGGGAGGATTGTTGGGATATATGAGAAATAAGAATTTCTCATTGCTGCCGATAGTGAAGCTGGTTCCTGCCGATAGTGTTGCATTGCTGCTGCGGTTGGTTCCTGCCGATAGTATTGTTTTGTTTCTGCCGATAGTGCTTATTGCTGCGGATAGTTATTGTTTGTTATCCGTATGTTTAGAAACTTTGTTAGATTTATTTTTAGAAGAGATCTCGTTTATCTCTTCACACGTTTTCTTGTAAGACGGGTTAGGGTTAGGGTTTCTTATCATTATAAAAGAAACATCCCGTCCATGAGTTTAATGTACCTTTGTCAATTACAATATTCAATAAAAACAATTTCTTAGTTCATAGTCTGATCCATAGAGGATCATTGTCGTTTAGAGTTTTCTTCTTTATTATACTTGTTGTTTAGTTTCCGCATAAACACTTGTATTCCATACAGAGGTTCTTGTTTAACCAAGCTCAATCAAGCTCGAAGTACTCGATCCTACAATCTCCTACACCATCTTCTTGCCAAAACCTATCCTGCAACAACAAACAACACATATGAGATTACTACTAATCAATCATTAACAATACAATCACAAAAAATACCCTATGTCAGCATGTTTGCCAATGACATTAATCATTTTAGAGTTGCTCATTACACACGACAACAACCAAAACTAACCTTAGTACCTTATCACATTACCAAAAGAAACAATTCAAAGAAATAAACTATGTAGTATACATCACAGCAACTTACACCTAGAGATTGGTTGAACTATGCTATTTATACTTTGTAATGTGTAACTATTCAGGATACGAAGAGACATTCATAAATGGATTTCATAAAGGATTTCATAAAGGACTTCAATTCGCATTACCAACATTTATTTGCAGCAGCAATTCGCATTCCCAACATTCATTTACACATCCCTCGTAGATGCATGGTTTCAATCATTAAGAATCCACAATCAATGACCATCTTCTTGCCAAAACCTATCCTGCAACAGCAGACAACACATATGAGATTACTACTAATCAATCATTAACAATACAATCACAAACAAATACCCCTATGTCAGCATGTTTGCCAATGACATTAATCATTTTGGAGCTGCTCATTACACACAACAACAACCAAAACTAAACTTAGTACCTTATCACATTACCAAAAGAAACAATTCAAAGAAATAAACTATGTAGTATACATCACAGCAACTTACACCTAGAGATTGGTTGAACTATGCTATTTATAATTTGTAATGTATAACTATTCAGGATACGAAAAGACATTCATAAATGGATTTCATAAAGGACTTCAATTCACATTCCCAACATTTATTTACAGTAACAATTCGCATTCCCAACATTCATTTACACATCCCTCGTAGATGCATGGTTTCAATCATTAAGACTCCACAATCAATGAGCTTATACTACATATTTGAGTTTCTTGGCTTATGACATAAATGCTTACATTCAATATTGGAGCAAATTGCAGCCTAAATTTTAAGTATAGTTAGATATTGTTTTGAAATTAGTGGGTTGGAGTTGATTAAATAAAAATTAGTCACTATTTCTCTCAATGTTTTTAAACAGGGACCTTTAAATAGTTACTGACAACATTTTTAGTCTGAAACAAGTAAATAGCTGGTAAGCAGATGTCTTCACTAATGTCCATTACAAGATATATACGGTCACAAATGGATGCTTAACATTGACGGTAAGTCACTTTGTCTAGTATTCAGGGCCAATATTTAAGTCTCTAATCATATTACTAACGAAATTGGCCAAAAACTGTCGCAAAAACTGTCGCAATTAAAACATGTCGCAAAGTCATCGGAATTGGATTAAAATATGTTGGAATTCAAAACCATCGGAATTGGATTAAAATCTTTCGGAATTCAAAACCATCGGAATTGGCCAAAAATTGTCGCAATTAAAACATGTCGCAATTCATTAAAACTTCCGAAATTCAAATAAATCACAAGTTGTCGAAATTGATCAATGGACAATTAAAGGAAATCAGTCTTTAACTTGTAATCCATACAATGTCCAAAGATGAAAATTGCTATACTAATAATACTAAAACATTTAAAATCAAATTAAGCAACAAAACGGTCACAGGAATGATAACAAGATTAACAATTTGCTAACTTTCATATATCCTGCAAATCTGTTTTGAATGATGTTTCAGATATCTCAAATGGCTGCACAACAACTGTTAGCAATAATTTAAAGTGATGGTCATTTCGTGATAACAACTTTGTATTATGTCGAGGTTAGATAGTAAGAGGGCTCGGTTGGTCTTATTGTTTAATAGTCCATGTGATGTTAAGTAAAATGTAAAAGTCCATCCCATGTATCTAGGCCCAACCGAAGCCCATCCACAAGCCATTAGGGCATCCCATGTTTTCCTATAAATACACACTCTCACCACATAAGTTAGTGTGCCTCAAGATAGTGTATAGGTGAGAGTGTGTGAGCTTTATGTTTGTGTTTTGTTATCTTTCTTTCCAAGTTAAGCTAATAAACATTTAGTATTCATTTCATACGATCCATTCTCTCATCTTATCTCTTGTTCTTTTGAGTGTCATCGAGTATAACATATTAGTGTGTGATAAAGTAGTATTTCTATTCATTACAAGTGGTATCATTACGCCAAACAACGTTGTAGGAGTTTAGTAGTCTCGTTGTGATCAAAGGTAAGCATAAAGGTTGCATTTTTTATCAATAAAACGTATACTTTTTTTTGGTTAACTTTGTGGTTTAAGCGAGTTTTAAGGTTAAAGTTTGAAGCTTTTCAAGTTTTACGTGGTATTTAAGAAGTAGTTGGTTGTTTTTCATTTGAATCCTTGCGTAAAAATTTGAATCTGCTCGTTAAGAAGAAAAAGTCAATCTTTGTATCGAAAAAATAGTGTATCTAGTGTATTGGCGATAAAAGGTTTGAGCTTTATATGTTTTACGAGGTTTGTGAAGAATTTTGATCGTGAAAAAGAGACAAAAGATTGGTTGTGACGTGTTTGGAAGCTTCATCGAATTGCAAAATATCTAAATTCTTGTATAAGAATTTAGATAGAAAAGGGTTTATAGGAATTCTTGTATAAGAATTTCTATAGAAAAGGGTATATAGGAATTGTGAAATCTATAGAAATTGTGAACTCTTATCGCAATTCTGGCATAGAGGTTCTATCGCAATTCTGGTCAGGGAAAGTTATTGCAATTCTAGCTAAAAGGTTCTATCGCAATTCTGGCTACAAGTTTCTATCGCAATTGTCCTGAAGTCAAACCTTTCGCAATTGTTTAGTCAACCTTATCGCAATTCTACCTGGGCTGTCTATCGCAATTGTGCTTTGGGATTTTTATCGCAATTGTCACAAGGAGCTTCTATCGCAATTGTCATTTGGATCTTCTATCGCAATTGTTATAAAATTGTCGCAACTTACATAACTTTTCTAAATTCGATTTGTACTTAATTTCCACAACATCAAACGTGAACTCGGTATTCTCTCGCTTGTACAAGTGTGACGAATACTTCGACAAGGAATAATCTTCTAATTTGTATAAATTAGATAGATTTTTTATATAAATTGCAAATTTATATAAATTGCATATTTCTATCTAAATTAAAATTTTGCCAAAATTTGTATAAATTTTGTCTAAATTGAGATTTCTATAGAAATTGTGGTTTTATCTAAATTGTAATTTACATAACTTTGTCGAATTTGTGAACTTTTGATCTTGTTTAAATTTTAGTCTTGTCGAAATTAGTAACTTTATCTAAATTGCTACTTTTATCTAAATTGTCGTAGTTTATCTAAATTGCAAACTAACTTCAAACGATATTCAGCAAAGGACCAAAACCACACAACAACAACTACACACCTTCATCAACCATAACTCCTATTTCGTTGCAACGATCCTGCATCAACTTTATCATACAAAAACATCAACAATGACTACTCAACAAGACATTCATGCAGCCGGTGCTGAAAACCGTCCTCACATGCTTGAAAAAGGTGGATACCTTCAATGGACGAGCCGTATGCTTCGCTATATCAAAACCAAACCTGAAGGACAAGGTAAACTCCTGCTCAACTCCATCCAGAATGGACCATTCAAGCCTCGCCAGATTCAAGACCCTGGAAATCCAAATGACACACCTCCTACTCTACCATTCCTTCGTACTCAAAGAGAAGATGATTACACAGCAGAGGATTGGAAGAAAATTGCAGCTGATGACTTGGCAATGCACTTAATACAACTTGGTTTACCATGTGAGATCTTTGCTGCTGTTGACAGTTGATAACGCTTAAATCTAACATGTTTTTAGTAGCGTTATTTGTGTTTTTATATGTGTTTGTGGTTATATTTATATGCTTTTGTTACTTAATCGTACCAAAGTGTGTTTGCGAAGTATATGTAGGCAAACACAGGGAAAAGGATGAAAATGATGCAAAAGCGAGGAAGAAGGAAATATTTATGATTTCATGAAGATTCTTGTGGCAAGTCCCGCACCAAAAGGTACTTAGAAGAGTAAAAGTCCATGTAGTCAAGTTAATGAGTTTAATGATGAAGGGAAAGATCAAAGAACCAAGAGCTACGAACAAAAAACAAGTCAAACGGCAAAAGTCCAAAAAGAGTAAATCAGCAAGCTCCATCCGATCGGATGCAGCCCGCATCCGATTCGGATGGAGGTCAGCTTTGAAGACCAACCGATCAGTTGGATGAAATACCGATCGGTTGGATGTCGTCTGATTTCCAAATCTTCATCATTAAGTCTTGTGCTTGCTACACATCCGGTTCTAGGACCTTCTAATCATAATTATTGTCTATTTAACACTACTTGGAGGACAAGAGAAGAATTAATGAACCAAGACCCTTGGTTGGAGTATTAATTGGACCATTTGATGAGTATTTAGTGTACATCCAAAATAAACAAGAAGAAATCATCAACCACTCATCACATACTCTTAATTTCGTCCAAAAAGTCCAGGAGAAGAGGAGAGTCGAAGTCCATTTTCATTTCTTGTGAGAATCATTGCCTTTTCACTTGTAATCTTATTTTCAATCATTGTAAGACTCTCAATCATGGTTTTTAATGTTCAAGGTTTTAAGTTTATGTTTATGTTTGCTATGAGTGGCTAGTGCCTTTGTGCACTTGCTTAGATGATGTGTATTACCTATTGATTGGCATATGATTGTGATAACATGTTTTAATTCAATTTCAAGTCGATTCTAAGAACCAATTGTGATCAAGTTTCATAGTGACATTTGTTGATCAAGTTTAACTAGTTGCTAGTAATTTTAAGGGTCGAGAGAACTATTGTTAATCAACTAGTTATAATCATTTGTCTATGAATGATTGTTGTCATCCACTATTCTTGATTAAACAAAGAAGCTTAATCGTGATTGTAATGGAAATGCTTTTGTCTATCAAAACGGATTTATTGTAAACCATTTCAAGGGTCGAGAGATTAATAGTTTACCTTCAATTGTGACCTTTTGTCTATAATCGGTTACCTTTTGTATTGACCATTTCTTAAGCTTGTTTGATAAAACAAAAGATTGTTTTTGTGTTTAAGGTACACCAACTTATGAACCTTGAATTGATCTTGAATTGATTGGTTAAACGTAATGCTTGTTTTTATAAACTAAGATCTTGACGAAGGTTTAATTTGTAGAAACAATAGTTTAGTCACCAACTAATTATCATAACCAACATGTTATCCAAAGTTATCACAATCATATTAGTCAATTGTAGTACACTAGTCTAAGCAAGTGTAGTTTTTAATCATTTGAATTTTCATATTATCATTATTGCTTGTTTGAGAAATTTGCTTTTAACTTACAATTCGATTCACTACACAAATCCCTGCGAACGATCCCGACTTACCATAAAAATCTTGCTACAACGGACGAGTATACTTGCTCGTATGTGTTGTTCTTAGATTCGGTAATTCACCCTTATAAATTTAAAACTTGCACGAACCCGACACATCAAGTTTTTGGCGCCGTTGCCAGGGATTTTGATTGTGTTTCTGTAAGTTTTAGTCCATTTCTCACCTAGTTAGTTTTCGTAAAAAAAAAAAAAAGTTTTACCGAGCTGAGAAACCGATCGGTTTCACATCCATCCGATCGGTTGCCCAATTTTTCATTTTACCAAGAGATCTGTCCGATCGGTGGGCACTTCCATCTGATCAGTTCCTTCAAACCCAATTTTACCGAGAGCGTCATCCGATCGGTAGACACTTCTATCCGATCGGTTGGTCAGTTCTGATCTTTTTAAATTGTTTTCGTTCTTCGCTCGTTTGTTTAGACATTGCCTTGATTCTCTGGGGAATTGTATGAACACTCGATCAACTGGAATAGAACCAATTTCACCTTTTTCAGATCCCGAACGTTTAGTCCGAAGACAAAGAAAGAAAAGAAAACAATTGTTCCATTAGCCAACCGTATCCCGAGAGTACCAAACCCACCGTTTGAAAACCTTTTTGAAGCCAAAGTCGTTTATAATCCATTCACTGATCAACCTTTTCCCATGGCTGACGATAGACCCATGTGGGAAGCCAACTGAGCCATAGCACCAACTCCTGGAGCTGCTATTGTTGCTGTCAACCTAGGTGACAATTTCACCGTGAAAGGTCACCATCTTTCTATGATCAAAGACCGTCAATTCGATGGCCGTTCGAGGGCCGATCCTCACAAACACATTGCCGAATTCATTGAAATTTGTGGCATGTTCCGATATGGCGACACCAATGTGGATGCCATTAAACTCAAACTTTTCCCGTCATCACTTGCTGGAGATGCAAAAGTGTGGTATAACGAATTAACACCCGGAATTATCAATACTTGGGAGGAGATGAGGCAAGCTTTTGTAAGCCGATTCTTTCCACCTGCCATGTTTGACCGACTCATGGGAGAAATCCGTGCTTTTACACAAAACCCTAACGAATCGCTCGTCGAAGCCTGGCTTCGTATGAAAGATCTACTTCGAAGTTGTCATGGACATGGTTTAGGACGAGGAACCATTATCCAAATCTTCTACCATGGACTTGATGAAGCATCTCAAGGAATTCTTGATGCTGGAGGAATTTTTCTTTTTAAGACCCCTAACCAGGCATACCAATTTCTTGAAGACTGAGTTCTTCTCAAACTCGACTGGTCGAAAGATGCCAAAACCAAACCTTTAAGAAAAACCGTTGCTTTTGCTGAAAGTTCCGATTCATCTAAACTCATGGAGAAAATGGAAACCTTGGTTTCCAGAATCGATTCGCAATACAAAGATCTTAAAGGAGAGATGAAAGAAATGCGAGATGGTTGTAACAACTGTGGAGGTAATCACCCGTCTTCAGAATGCGACGATCAACCAATGGATCAACCCAAAGAAGGAGAAGCCAATTATGTCCAAGCAGGATACCGTGGAGGCGGATATCATGGAAATTATTACGGACGAAACTCTGTTAGTTGGCAAGATCGTCAACAACGGGATAACAACCGTGATTCTCAACCAAGAGTAGACAACCAAACAACACAAAACTCTGACAAAAAAACCCGAGGAAACCGATTTTGAAAAAATGATGAGAGAATTCGTCACAGCTCAGAAATCAACCAACGAGTTTGTCAAGAATCAAATTTTCAATCTCAAAACCAAAGTTGAGCAAGGCCATAAAAATCACCAAGCGTCTATTCAAGATCTTGAAAACAAATTTGGTAGAATCTCTGATCAAATTTCTTCCCGACCATCAGGTTCGTTGCCTAGTAACACCCAAACCAACCATAAGCCAACATCATCTGGATCGAACGATAAAACTTATCGTCCACCACAGACCAGAAATGAGCATATCAATGCTGTATTCACAAGAAGTGGCCTTTCTTATGATCCACCACCCAACCCAAACAATACCACGATCATCGATGATGATAGTGAGGATGAAGATGAAGAAGCAAAGAAGGAAAATAACCCAAAAACGCCACCCAAACCCAAACCACTAGTTAAAGCTTACACTCCAAAAATTCCATATCCTCAAAGCCTTAAGAAAGAAAGAATGGAGGAGCGTTATAAGAAGTTTGTTGAAATAATCAAAGAAGTTAGACTCAATGTACCCCTCATTGATGTTCTAGCCGGAATGCCCAATTATGGGAAATTTTTGAAGGAACTTCTTAATAACAAAAACAAGTTGGAGCAAATATCTGCTACCTTTCTCAATGAAGAATGTTCAGCCATTGTTCAAAACAAAATTCCACCGAAACTCGGAGATCCCAGAAGTTTTCTGATTCCATGCATATTAGGAAACAACATCACATGCGATGCTTTAGCCGATTTAGGTGCAAGTATCAATTTGATGCCCTATTCTCTGTATTCGAAACTTTCCATCAATACCTTGAAACCCACAAGGATGAGTATTCGATTAGCAAATCATACTTATCAATATCCTGTTGGTATTGCTGAGAATATGCTTGTCCAAGTTGGTAAATTCATTTTTCTCGTAGATTTTGTGATCTTAGAAATGGAGGAAGATAGTAGAGTACCCCTTATTTTAGGAAGACCTTTCCTAAACACCGCTGACGCGATCATCAAAGTAAAAGGAAAAGAACTGAATCTTGGAGTAGGAGATGATAGAATCACCTTTTTAATCGATAAAGCAATGCAATATCCATATTCCAGTGATGACACTTGTTTTAACATTGATATAATCGATGAAGTCACTGAGGAGGAATTGGATGCATTACTTGAAGATTCGGATCCATTCATGACTACTTCAGAGAAAATAAGTGAAACAAACTTTGATAAGGAATTCGCTGATTTTATGGAAGTAAAGTTTGAAGAAGAAGAAGAAACAGAAGTTGAAGAAGGAGAAATAGAAGAAGATTTTGAGGAAATCGATTTTAATGATCAAATGAGGATCAAAACATCACTTCAAGAACCACCAACTGATCTTGAGTTGAAACCACTTCCCGAAAATCTTGAGTATGCTTACTTGGAAGATAATTCACTACTTCCAGTAGTCATATCTTCGTTGCTCAATGATTATGAGAAAGAACGTCTCATTTCCGTTCTCAAGAAGCATAAAAAAGCTTTTGCGTGGAAAACTTCTGATATCCCAGGAATCAGTCCTGTTTTTTGCAAGCACAAAATCAATTTCGAAGAAGATGCCAAACCAGTTGTAGAAAGACAACGTCGACTCAACCCCAACATGAAAGAAGTTGTTAAAAAAAAATCATCAAATTTCTTGATGCTGGTATCATTTACCCCATCGAGGATAGTCCTTGGGTGAGTCCTGTTCACTGTGTTCCGAAAAAAGGAGGAATGACTGTTGTGACCAACGAACGGAATGAATTAGTTCCTACTAGAACTATCACAGGATGGCGAGTATGTATTGATTACAGGAAATTGAACAAAGCCACCAGAAAAGATCATTTTCCTTTGCCTTTCATGGATCAAATGCTTGAAAGATTAGCAGGGAACAAATACTTTTGCTTCCTTTATGGTTTTTCAGGATATTTCCAAATTCCTATTGATCCGGCTGATCAAGAAAAGACTACATTCACATGTCCCTTTGGAACTTACGCTTACCGGCGTATGCCTTTTGGATTATGTAATGCACCCGCGACTTTTCAAAGATGTATGATCGCTATATTCCAAGACATGCTTGAAACGTCTATGGAAGTTTTCATGGATGACTTTTGTTGGGAATTAAATATTCAAGATGTTTAATATCGGATTCTACTCTAAGTATAAATCTGCTGATAGTGCAAAATGGTTTCTGCTGATGATGTTGATTCTGCTGATAGAGCATTTCACTCTGCTGATAGGCTTAACAACTCTGCTGATGAAAGGATAAGATCGAAGAGATATTTATTGTATTTTGGTCAACAATATACGGTAGATAATATCTTACTCCATGTGCTTAGTTAACAAATTGTATACATAGATACATGTTGTATCTGATATACTGACACTCAAAGGGATAAGTTAACAAAGTAAGTCGGCTAGGACTTTAAGCAATATGTAAAGATCTTTTGACTATAAAAGAGATCTTAGTGTAGTGATATTATGTGTTAGAGAAAGTACGTGTATTAAGAGTTAGTCCATGCATACGTTAGAACATGCATAACTGTTAGAACAAACACAAATATATCACAAGTGATAGAAACATAAGATTCAAGGTTGTAACCCTAGTGATATTTCAAGATCACTCGTATTATTATCTTTAATAATATTGAATCGTTTAGTGATAATCTTTATGTGTTCATTGCTAACTAACAGACATAACAATTCCATTTCCATAACATAGACAACCTTCTAAGTTTGGTTGAGTGAATTCCGCGCACTTAATCATTTTAACACAACATATCATACACACAAAGTTAGAGGGTTTAACCACCTTAATCGTGTGTCAAGTCATCCTGGCAAGTGGTATCAGAGCCACAGGTTGATATTGTTGTTTTTAGAAGAAACTAGAAATGGATGTACAAGATGTTCAAACAAATGTTGCTGCAAAGTTGCCCATGATCAAACCCAATGAGTTTGAGTTATGGAGGATGAGAGTTGAGCAATATTTTATGGTTCAAGATTATGCTCTTTGGGACATAATTCAGTATGGTGATTCCTTCACTTTAGGCTACTCAGATGTTCTTGTTGAAGGGAAGACAGTTAGAAAAAGAAATACTGGACCAGTCTCCAATGATGAAAAGATACAAAAGAGAAATGATCAGAAAGCAAGAAACTTGTTGCTTATGACCATTCCTGGTGAGCAGATGCTATCTTTTAGCAAATATCTTGATGCAAAGACTCTTTTTGAAGAGATTTGTGCATGGTTTGGTGGTAATGAAACTACCAAAAAGACACAGAAGACTTTACTAAAGCACCAATTTGAAAACTTTACTGCTTTTAGTAATGAGTCTCTTGATAAGCTATTTTCAAGACTACACAAGCTTGTAAGTCAGTTAGCTGTGTTGGGTGTTGAGACTGAGAAGGAAGATCTCAACATGAAGTTCTTGAAAAGTCTACCTGGTGATTTTCATACTCATGTTATTGTCTGGATGAACAAACCAGAAATTGAAACTATGAAGCTTAATGATTTGTACAACAACTTTAAAATTGTTGAACAAAGTCTGAAGAGAGGTGGAAATTATGGTACTAGTTCTGGGAATGCTGCACTCTTATCAGTTCCTAGTGTTAGTCATACAGAGGAGGTAGATGAAGCTGAAAGTGTTTCTAATGTTACTTATGGTGGTCCTTCTGCTAGTTTACAAAAGGATATTGCTGGACTTGGAGATCCAACATTTTATGCCTTTATAACCAGTCAAGCTAGTGGTTCTCCTTTAAATCATGAAGACCTTGAGCAGGTAGATGGTGATGATTTGGAAGAGATGGATATTAAGTGGCAAGTTGCTTTACTTAGCATGAGGGCTAAGAAGTTTTGGCAGAAAACTGGAAAGCAAATTACCATAAATGGTAATGATACTGCTGGGTTCGATAAAAAGAAAGTGGAATGTTTTAACTGTCATAGGTTAGGACATTTTGCTAAAGAATGTAGAAGCCCAAGGAAGCAGGATAATAGGAACACTTGGTATAAACAAGAAAGGAATAAGGAAGTTCTGGTGGAAGAGCCAAAGGCTATGTTGGCCATTGATGGTATTGGATATGATTGGAGCTCTATGGCTACTGAAGAGGATGCACCACCAAATGCTGCTCTTATGGCCACTGATTTTGCTCTAATGGCTTCTTCTGATTCAGAGGTAGATACCATTCCTACTTGTACTAATTCATGTCCTAATCTTAAAAATTATGAAGACATTAAAAAGAGATTTGATGCTTTTAGAGAACAATTAATTGATGCCCTTCATAATTTAGCTAATCATAAGAGGTGTGTAGGAGTCTTAGAAAAACAGATCCAACATTTTCAAAAGAATGAATCTACTTTTACTGATGATATGAATGCTTTAAAAAGAGGTATAGCATTTAGAGATGAATTACTTAATGATCAAAGTAGACAGTTAACTCAAGCCAAAAATGAGAAAGAAAATGTTAAGGTGACTATAGATACTCTAGCACATTCCTCAGAAGGAATGAATAAGATTTGGGAAGCTCAGGTAATTGATAAAGCAAATTCAGGTGTAGGTTACAAAACTGTCCCTCCACCATATAGAGGTGTTCATTCACCTCCAGGTGTTGACCTAGCACATACAGGTTTAGCTGAGTTTCAAGATCCAATCATGGAATATGGTTCTAAGACTAGTAAGAGTCTTAAGGTAGAAAAGATAAGTAAAAGTTTAGATAAAACTTTATCTTATCAGGACAAGGTGTCCTTTGTTAAGAAAGGAGATGCTATAGTTGTTGAAGACTGTACAACTGATAGTGATGATGATGAAGAAGAACAGGTTATGTCTAAACCTGAAGTGGTTAAGAAAGTAGGAACAAGTGTTCCTAAGATAGTCAAACACAATACTGATAGGCCTAAATCAAACATTAAGCATGTTAGGGAACCAGTTAGATATTGTGAGCAATATAGAACCACCAACAAGCCCAGAGGTAACCAAAGGAATTGGAACAACCTCAAGTCTAACCAATTAGGTGATGACTTTGCTTTTTATAATAAAGCTTGTTACACATGTGGTAGTTTTGACCATCTTGCAGCTTTCTGCAACCAATGGGTATCTGGGTATGAAAATCATAGAGTGAATCACAAAAGGCAAACACCTAAATCTCTCTTTCACTCTAGTTCTAAGAAGACAAACCCCAGAGTAGTCAAAAACAAGTCTATCTCAAAATCTGATCCTGCTGATAGACCAAATGATCCTGCTGATAGCAAATTTTACTCTGCTGCTCGACCATTTATGACTATTAACCCACAATCAACAGCTAAGGGTGCAAAATCATTTTTCAAACATGCACCTACAACTGTTCTAAGGCCCATTCAAACAAAAGCAGTGGTCCAAAAACTAATTTGGAAACCAAAGGGTAGAACTACAAAGTTAGCAGATTCTGCTGATAAGCATGTGGTTTACTCTGCTGCTAAGGGAAATAGGGCAAATGCTGTTAAGGCCTCAGCATGTTGGATTCTTAAATCCAATGTTGCATCAACTGTCCTTAAAAGATTTAATTATATTGATGCAAGAGGCAGATCCAAGTCAGTAATGGCTTGGATCCCCAAAAGAAACTAACACTCTTACTTGTGTACAGGAACATTCAAATGATCAGGAAGAGGATCAAGGATACTCAGATAATGGATGTTCAAGACACATGACAGGAAACATGTCTTATCTTTCAAATTTTGAAGCTTTAAATGGAGGATATGTTACCTTTGGAGGGGGTGTTCGTGGCAAAATTTCTGGTAAAGGTACAATCAAAACCGGAAATTTAGATTTTGAAGATGTGTACTATGTAAAAGAGCTAAATTATAATCTTTTTAGTGTCTCACAAATGTGTGACAAAAGGAATAATGTTCTTTTATGTGAGACTGAATGTCTTGTACTTTCTCCTGATTTTAAGATGCCTGATGAAAGTCAAGTACTTCTTAGAATTCCTAGAAAGGGCAACATGTACAGTGTAGACATGAAGAACATTATCCCTAAAAAGAATTTAACTTGTCTTGTTGCAAAGGCCACATTGGATGAATCAATGTTATGGAATAGAAGGCTTGGTCATATTAACTTCAAAACCATAAATAAAATTGTTAAGAATTGTATGGTAAGAGGTTTACCTCACAAAAGATTTGAAAATGATCAAACATTCATTGCTTGTCTAAAAGGAAAACAACACAAAGCCACTTGTAAGCCCAAGATTTTTAGCTCTATCAATCAGTCTTTGTTTATGCTTCATATGGACTTATTTGGACCTGTTTCAGTGATGAGCATAATGCATAAGAGATATTGTCTAGTTATTACTGATGACTATAGTAGATTTACATTGGTTTTCTTTTTAGCCACTAAGGATGAGACATCCAGCATCCTTAAGGACTTCATTACACAGATAGAAAATCAAGTAAGCAAGAAAGTAAAAGTCATTAGAAGTGATAATGGGACAGAGTTTAAGAATAGAGTTATGGATGATTTCTGCAAAGAAAAGGGTATTAAGAGAGAATTTAGTGTTGCTAGAACACCACAACAGAATGGTGTAGCTGAAAGAAAGAATAGAACACTAATTGAAGCTGCTAGAACAATGTTAGCTGATTCTAAGCTACCAATAAACTTTTGGGCAGAGGCAGTCAACACTGCTTGCTATCTTCAAAATAGAGTTTTAGTTGTGCAGCCTCACAATAAGACATCATATGAACTTTTTAATGGTAGAACTCCTGCAATAGGATTTCTTAGACCTTTTGGATGTCATGTAACAATTCTCAATACCTTAGACCATTTAGGAAAATTCGATGGTAAGGCAGATGAAGGTTTCTTTGTTGGTTATTCTCTTAATAGCAAAGCTTTTAGAGTTTACAACACAAGAAAAGAAATCGTAGAAGAAAATCTACATGTGGAGTTTTTAGAAAACAAATCCAATGTAGAAGGTCAAGGACCAAAATGGCTATTTGATCTGGAATATCTAACAAATTCAATGAATTATGTGCCTTTTGTTGCAGAAACTAATGATTTTGCAGGTTCTTATACAACAAATGAGGCAGAGTTAGAGAAAGATCAAGATGATGTGATAATGCCAATATGGTCAAGTACAATTGTGGAATCAACTTCGAAAACTGATGAACCTTCTTCTAGCAAAGCTAAAGAAAGTGTTGAAGATGAAAGTAAAGAGTATGGAACTCAGGAACAACAAAGTGTTTCTGCTGGTAGTATTTCTGTTGCTGCTGGTAGTGTATCTGTTTCTGCTGATGACTCTGCTGATAAGCTTACTGATTCTGCTGTTCGGCCAAATGACTCTGCTGATGGCCCTTCAGAAACAAAAGAAGCAGAATTCTCAGATAATGAGGTGGATTTCAGCAATCTACCATCAAATTATCAAGTTCCTACTACACCACTGTTGGTCCACAAATTGTATATGGATCACTAAGTAGTCTTGAATACCTAGTAGATGGTTAGGATAAATCTGAACCAATCTAAGTGAGAAACCCTAAGTGATTGTTAATGTTAATGCGGAATCTTAACAAGAACAATTAAGAACACAAGCAGGGATATCACTAACTTCGTATATTGATATTCACTATCAAGAATTCGTACAACTCACACACCAACTAACAATCTTTAGGGATCCTTTTATAACACAAGGAAACCCTAGACGACACAGAAGATATACACAAATCTTCTATAAAGATACATACACGCATTGTATCTTTTCCTAACATAACTCTAACAAACTTTCCTATCTTCACGACCAGACTTAACTTTATAAGTCAACCAGACTTAAATGTGCTACCAGACTTAACTTTACATTACCAGACCCAATAACACAAACAGACCTAACTTAGTAAACTACCAGACCTAAGTTGTCTGCTCTTGATACGCATCATAATTCCCAACAATCCTCCCCTAACTTGATCTTCATGCTCCATGAACTTCAAGTTCTTCTGATTAAACCTTCTGAGGATTGAATCTTGAACATTTTGAACTGTATTTAGGTCTTGTTCCTTTCTAGCAGCTTGAATCTTGATAAGCTCTTCTGATATGGTCTTTGCAGCAACATTGACTATATGTACATCAATTCATATTAAGTTTCATATCTATTCTCATTACTTCCAGGTGTGTTAACTCCTGTGATAGGTGAATCATTGAAATTTAATGGATTTGATGTCTCTTTACCAATAGCCATCACTACTGGAGTAGCCAAATGTTTTGGTGTATAAGACCATGGTACACTGATAACCATATGATTTTAAGCAAATCATCAGCTTATCAACGGATTTGTTAAGTCTTTACCAAAAGCCGTTTGCTTCTGGACTAGTCAATTCTTTGATGGAAAAGCACCTCATCATGGTGAATTGATTACCATTTATGGTTTTCCACAGCCTTTACCACAAGCCATAACCTTGTGGGCTAGCCAACTCTTCACTTATCTTAGATATGGTGAGTTGAATACCATACAATTTTTGGCAAATTGTCAGCCATAAACGGATTTGAGCAATCTTTACCTGTTAGCCGTTTGCTCAGGATTAGCCAGTCCTTATGTTGATGAGACAAGGTGGACTGATAACCTTTTGATGTGTTAGTGCAGAGCACCTCCACCAAGTGAGAAGTTCCAATAGTCTCACTCAACAACTTGTGAAAATATACTTAATCCAGCATTGCCTATAAAAGAAATAAAAGACATAGATAAAACAAAACAATTTTTTTTTTTTTTTTTTTTTTTTTTTATCACTAACAGAACTAAAATCAAAACTACAAGACTTAAAAATAACCTAAATGCTGGTAAGTATTCATACTTTACATACTTCACAGTTTGACCTCCCCTTAGGCCAAACCTCCCCTTAACTCAAACTAGGGGTTCATCATACCAATGTTAACTACCAGATAATTGAATCTAGGACCATCAAATGCCTTAGTTAACAGGCCAGCAACATTAAAATCTGTATGAATTTTCTCCACTCTAATCAACTTCTTTTCAAAGCAATCCCTAATGAAGTGATGCCTTATTTCTATATGCTTAGTTTTAGAGTGATATACTGGATTCTTAACAATACAGATAGTACTCTTATTATCTATGTGGATAACAGTATTCATAAAATTCAAACCATAGTCCAGCATCTGATTCTGAATCCACAAAACTTGTCCACAGCAATGAGCAGCTGCTACATACTCAGCCTCAGTTGTTGAATTAGCCACAATCGTCTGCTTCTTGCATTGCCAAGATATTAACCTCCTTCCAAGGAACTGACAACCTCCTGTTGTTGATTTCCTATCCAGACTTGCACCAGCATAGTCACTGTCTGAATAAGCTGTCAGGTCAAAAGTTGACTCCTTAGGATACCAAAGGCCCAAATTTGGTTTGCCCTTTAAGTACCTAAAGATTCTCTTCACAGCATGAAGATGTGAAGTCTTTGGTTGAACCTGAAAGCGTGAACAAATACAAACTGCATACATAATATCAGGTCTAGAAGCAGTAAGATACATGAGGGAACCTATCATGGATCTGTAAAGATGCACATTCACATCAGCAGCATCTTCATCCTTTGTTAAAGGCACTTTGTTCTCCATGGGAGTGACTGCTGCCTTCACATTTGAGAATTCAAACTTTTTCAAAATTTCTGCAACATACTTGTCTTGAGAAATAAAAAGTCCATCATCCTTTTGCTTAACTTGCAGTCCCAAGAAAAATGTAAGTTCTCCCATTGAGCTCATTTCAAACCTGCTTTTCATTAAACCTTCAAATTCATCACACCAAGACTTTCTTGTGGATCCAAAAATGATATCATCCACATAAATTTGGACAAGAATAATATCCTTCTGATCTCTCTTAATAAATAAAGTCTTGTCAATTACACCCCTGATGTATCCATGTTCTTCAAGAAACTGTGAAAGAGTTTCATACCAAGCTCTAGGAGCCTGATGAAGACCATATAGAGCTTTAATAACCTTATACACTTGATTGGGGTTAGCAGGATCCTCAAAGCCAGGAGGTTGATGTACATACACATCTTCTTCAATAGTGCCATAAAGAAAAGCACTTTTGACATCCATCTGATATACCTTGAATCCCATGTATGATGCATAGGCCAAAAATAACCTGATAGCTTCAATCCTTGCTACAGGAGCAAAAACCTCATCATAATCTATGCCCTCCTCCTGTTTGTATCCTTGAGCTACCAACCTTGCTTTGTTCCTTACAACTACCCCTCTTTCATCCCTTTTATTCCTGAAGACCCATTTAGTACCAATAACTTTAGCTCCATTAGGTAGGTCTACAAGAACCCATACTTTCTGTAGCTTGAACTGCAACAACTCTTCTTGCATGGCTTCTACCCAACTTTCCTCCCCTAAAGCTTCAGAAACTGTAGTGGGTTCACTTTGAGAAAGAAAGCAAGCAAATAAGCAATGTTGCTGGTCCTTATGGTTGACCCTTTGTTGTTGCTTAATCAGGCTGATGAGTGCAAGAGAATCAGACTGATGTTGCACTCTACTTCTTGTTTGGACAGCTGACTTGGGGTTACCAATTATTTGGCTTTTGGGATGAATGGTGTGGATCCTGAGAGTGGGGGTTGGACTTACCTCCACTTCAGTGGGTAAGTTGTTGAAATCAGTAATAATTCCTCCTTCATCATAGGAAGCCCCATCAAAAACACCTTCATTAGGATTAGGAAAAACTTCAAGTTCTGGCATCTCAGAGTCAGCACAGGCAGTATTTGAAGAAAGGTCTGGTAAAACACCACTACCAGACTTAAAATGTGAAGTACTGCTAATGCTAGGGGATATGACTTTGCCAGACTTAACTTCAGAATCTATTTTCTGAGTGGAAGAATCCTTGATTACTGCTTCAGCTGCATCAGACTTGTTCTCTGTTGATGGAATCACAACAAGCTCAGCCATATCATCAATGTTCCCAGAATTTGAAGAATCTTTGGTATCTGCAATATTAGTAGCTTCTTGGGTACCTGCAATAGGGTTAATTTGATTCTCCTTGGAGACAGGAATATAATTCATAGAATCAGTCAAATAATCAATATCAAACATCCACCTATGACCAATTCCCTTGACATTGGGTTTTTCCTCAAGAAAGTTTACATGCAGATTTTCTTCAACTTTCTTGGATACTAGATTGTAAACCCTAAAGGTTTTACTGTTTAATGCATACCCAAGTAAAAACCCTTCATCAGACTTTCCTTCAAATTTTCCAAGAACACTTAGAGTATCAAGAATAGTAACATGACACCCAAAAGGTCTTATATGGCTAACAACTGGTTTGTGGCCAAACATAAGCTCATAAGGAGTTCTATTTTGAGGCTTGGTCACTCTAACCCTATTAAAGATGTAGCAGGCATTGCTGACTGCTTCAGCCTAAAATGTAGTAGGTAAAAGTGAATCTGCTAGCATAGTCCTAGCTGCCTCAATAAGTGTCCTGTTCATTCTCTCTGCAACTCCATTTTGCTGAGGAGTTCTTGCATTACTGAATTGTTGCTTAATTCCTTTATTACCACAAAAATCTAGCATGCTTTTATTTTTAAATTCAGTGCCATTATCACTCCTAATGATTTTAACTCGTTTATCAATAAGGTTTTCAATCTGTCTAATAAAATTTTGAATCAAAGGGGTAGCTTCATCCTTCCTAGACATAAAGAACACCCAACAGTATCTAGTACAATCATCTGTAATGACAAGGCAATAGCATGCATGATTAATACTATGGACAGATGTAGGGCCAAAAAGATCCATATGTAAGGTATGCAAAGGTTCAGTGATTAATCTTTCTAATTTAACTTTACAGGATGCCCTATGTTGTTTTCCCTTGTTGCAAGCCACACCGGTATGATCATTTTTAAACAATTTTGAAGGCAAACCTCGCACAAGGTTATTCTTCACAAGTTTATTCATGTTTTTGAAATTCACATGGCCTAACCTTCTGTGCCACAACTTAGATTCATCCAATGTAGCTTTTGCAATTAAACAGGTAGCACCTTTTGCAGGATTAGATGCTTTCATATCAAAACTGTACATTTTGTGTTGTCTGGGAACTTTAAGAAGAATTTGATGTTCTTCAGGCATCTTAAAGTCCGGAGTCAACACAAGACAATCAGTTTCAGTAAAAAGTACCTTATGCTGAGTATCACAAATCTTTGATATTGAGAAAAGGTTGAACTGCCCAAGTTCTTTCACAAAAGATACATTGTCAAATTCTATGTTGCCCACAATGATTCTTACTTTACCAGTTATCTGTCCCTTGCTTCCTCCAAAAGTAACAGAACCTCCCTCGAATTCATGAAAATCATTAAGATAGTTCTTGTTACCAGTCATGTGCCCAGAGCATCCACTGTCAAGTATTCCTCTATCTTCCATATAGCATAGTGGATGATCCTGCACAAAAAGAAGAGAAATTAGTTTCTCTTAGGAACCCAGGCCTGAGTAGGCTTGGGTCCGCCTTGTGGATCAATATGCTTAAATTTCTTAATTGAACCTGATCCACTGTTGTTTTGGGATTTATACATGGATTTATTTTTGTTTGAATCCCAAGACATACATGCTGAGGTCTTAACAGCAGAATCCCCATTTCCCTTTAAAGGTTTTGCTGTTTGCTTTCCAACTTGTCTTCTCACAGGTGAATGAGCATTGTAAAGATTATTTCTTTGAAAATTTGCATTCACCTGAGGTTTTTGAAAAGGTTGTTTGGGTCTCACAAAACCAGTGTTCACATTAGGTCTCACAGAGTTAACATAACCAGTATTCAATTTAGGCCTCATCAAGTTAACATTTTGCCTATTCACATTAAAGTTTCTGTAGCCAAACCCAAAATTTAGTCTACCAGAATTAACAAAAGAGTTAGGTCTGGTAGTGTTATTTAGTTGAACAGGTCTGGGGACAAACTGGTTAGCATGATTAACTCTACTAGCATTATTCCAAACTGGTTTATTTAAACCTTGAACCTTATTAACATTCATTCTCTTTTTCTCAGCCTCTCTTTTCATTCTCTTTTCATGGAAGTCACAATCTCTTATTAAATGATTCAAACTTCCACACACAAAGCATCTTTTAGGAGCATAAGTATAACTACTCCTACTTTCTCTGTGAACACTATTGCTTCTAGGTGACTCATTCAATTTAACAGATTCCCTAGGAGTTTTTATGTGATTGACACAACTAGGTTTAACTGTCTCAGCCTTTTGTTCAGTCACTAAAGGTTTAGTAACAACAGGTTCACTCTTCTTAACAACCTTAGGTTCAGGATTCTCTTTTTCCTCACTGTTTGACTCAGATTTAGAGTGATCAGAGGAACCATCAATAGATCCTTCAGAGTCATTGGATTGACAAGAAGAATATCTACTGGATTTGTCCTCTGAGGTAGTAGGTTCAGGCACTTGAGGACCTTTCTTACCATATACAAAGAGTGAATCATCAAACTCTTCTTTTTCAAGAGGAGTATAGTCATCACTCAAAGGTGGTGGTACTCCCTTAAAGTCACCAGTCTTAACAAACCTATTGTACAAAGGCTTATCAGCATATTCCTCTTCTCTATTCTTAAATATAGCCCTATTCTCATTTTCCTCATATCCTAAGCCACATTTTTTATTTGACTTAATTTGAGAATCCCAACACTTAAACAGGTTATTATTTGAACTGTTCCATTGATCTACCCTTTTTCTCAGCTCATCCCTTTCCTTCTGAATTTTAAGCCCTAATTGTCTATACCTTTTAAGCTTCTCATCTTGTTCATATATCTTATTAGCTTGAAAGTATAGTTTTTCATTTAAAGCAGCATGTTGGTTTTGAAGGGTGACCTTTTGTGCCTCTAAAGTTTTTACAGCATTTTTATGTGCTAATAAATTTACTTCTAGATCACCTATTTGTTCTTGCTGCTCATCACATAAAGCCTTAACATGATTATATGAGTCAGTACATAATTTAGAGCATAATGATACCTCATTACCAATGGCCATGAGAGCATGATCAGACTCCTCATTTACTCTTGGATGCTCACCCCAATTGACTCCTCCAGCTTCCATTGTCAACAGGCTCATCTGATTCTTTTCCATCTTCCATCTTCAATTCTTTTCTCATCAGCAGACTTCTTCTCTGGACAATCTCTTGAAAAATGTCCATGCTTGTGACAGTTGTAGCATTCAACAGTCCTCTTTGTGTATCCCACTGGTGATTTGTTGTTGAAGTTGATAGTCCTACCATATTGCTTCTGAAATCGTTTGACCCTTAAAGCAACCATGGCAATGTGCCATTTTATATCCATCTCTTCAACTTCAGCATCATTAATCTGTTCAAGGTCTTCACTAATAAAGCTTTCATCTTCCGTTTGATTGGCAAAGAAAGAATGTATCACTTCATCAGTAAAACTTGAAGCAGACCTTTCACTTGAAGGAGTTTCATAGTTACCAGACCTAACACCACCAGATCTAACCTTGTAAGTACTGCTTTTGTTTTGAGACACAAAAGCAACATTTGATGAACTGGTTGAAGCCTGAGTGGTGTTACTGATGTCCCTTTCAAACATCCTAAGATTATTGTATAGGTCATCAGGTGTCATAGAATCTACTTCCTCCTTAATCCTCATCGCCACAGATACATTGCTCCATTCTGATGGTAAAGATCTGAGGAATTTGTGATTTGCATCCTCATTTGAGACTGCTGCACCATAAACTTCCAGTTGTGTTAACAGATGTTGAAATCTGTCATAGCCCTTCTCCAAACCTTCAGTCTTTGAAACACTGAATGTTTCAAATTGCTGTTTAAGAACAGCCTTTTGCATCTTTTTGGAGTTAGCATTACCTCCAAATCGTTTCTTGATAGCTTCCCACATCTCCTTAGCATCAAGAATGCCATGAAACCTTTGTAGATGCTCCTTAGGAATAGCCATAAGAAGCAAGGTTCTGGCCTTCTTTTCCTTCTCCACAGCCCTAATCTCCTCAGCAGATACTGGTGGCATTATTCTGAGCTGCCCATCATTCCCTTGTGAAATTCTCTTCTTAGAATTTCCCTTTTGAATCACCTTCCATACATCACTATCAATGTATTCCAGATAATGTTCCATCTCCATGGCCCATATATCATACTCTTCTCTCTTCAGTAGTGGAAGTTTTATGTTTGAGATTGTGGTTGTGGAAGGGATGGGTTGTTGTTGTGTTTGGGAGTTACTGGTTTCGGTTTTTCCTTCATCTTCATGGTTTGATTGCTCATCCTCACTGTTATGGATTGAGAAAGTTTCAGGCTTATCGAGTTCAGACATTGTGAAGGGTGATTTGAGTGAGAATTAGGTTTTAGGGATTTGGTGTTCTTCGAATTCAGAGTCTCTCTCCTTGCTCTGATACCACTTGTTGGTCCACAAATTGTATATGGATCACTAAGTAGTCTTGAATACCTAGTAGATGGTTAGGATAAATCCGAACCAATCTAAGTGAGAAACCCTAAGTGATTGTTAATGTTAATGCGGAATCTTAACAAGAACAATTAAGAACACAAGCAGGGATATCACTAACTTCGTATATTGATATTCACTATCAAGAATTCGTACAACTCACACACCAACTAACAATCTTTAGGGATCCTTTTATAACACAAGGAAACCCTAGACGACACAGAAGATATACACAAATCTTCTATAAAGATACATACACGCATTGTATCTTTTCCTAACATAACTCTAACAAACTTTCCTATCTTCACGACCAGACTTAACTTTATAAGTCAACCAGACTTAAATGTGCTACCAGACTTAACTTTACAGTACCAGACCCAATAA
Source organism: Artemisia tridentata subsp. tridentata (assembly GCA_021014915.2). Taxonomy (NCBI): domain Eukaryota; kingdom Viridiplantae; phylum Streptophyta; class Magnoliopsida; order Asterales; family Asteraceae; genus Artemisia; species Artemisia tridentata. The sequence goes on along the minus strand of CP139502.1, from coordinate 345,148,149 downwards.
CACAAACAGACCTAACTTAGTAAACTACCAGACCTAAGTTGTCTGCTCTTGATACGCATCATAATTCCCAACAACCACAATCAAGAATTCACAAAGTTCATTCCCTGGATCATGTGATTGGAGATATACAGTCAGGTGTAAAGACAAGACAACAATTGAAGTCTTCAGACCAACAAGGGCTTCTTGATGCCCTTTATGCTTCAAAACAGCATGAGCTTTTAAACTCTTGTTTGTTTGTATGTTTTCTCTCACAAGCTGAACCAAAGAATATTCTTACGGCCTTAGATGATTCAAGCTGGTTAGAGGCTATGCAAGAAGAGCTTCTTCAGTTCAAGATTCAAAAGGTTTGGGTGCTAGTTGATTTACCTACAGGTGTGAAGGTAATTGGCACTAGATGGGTTTTTAAGAACAAAAGGGATGAAAGAGGAATTGTGATCAAGAACAAAGCTAGATTAGTAGCACAAGGGTACACACAAGAAGAAGGGATAGATTATGATGAAGTTTATGCTCCAGTAGCAAGGATTGAGGCAATTAGGCTGTTTCTAGCTTATGCTTCATTTTTAGGCTTCACAGTCTACCAAATGGATGTCAAGAGTGCATTTTTATATGGTGAAATTGGAGAAGAGGTGTATGTTTCACAACCTCCAGGTTTCATTGATCCATTACATCCAAACAAAGTGTACAGAGTAGTGAAAGCTCTCTATGGCCTTCATCAGGCACCAAGAGCTTGGTATGCAACACTAGCTTCCTACTTATTAGAAAATGGATTTCAATGAGGAAAGATTGATCAGACACTGTTCATCAAACAGCACAAGAAGGATCTTCTGTTAGTGCAGGTGTATGTGGATGACATTATCTTTGGATCTACTAGGAAAGATATGTGTTTAGAGTTTGAGAAACTTATGAAAGATAAGTTTAAGATGAGTTCTATGGGAGAACTTACATTCTTTTTGGGTTTGCAAGTTAAACAATCATCTGAAGGCATATTTATTAGTCAAGACAAATATGTTGCAGAGATACTTAGAAAATTTCAATTTGCTGATTCAAAAATAGCAAGCACACCAATGGACGCTGAGAAGCACCTTCTGAAAGATGAAGATGGAGAAAATGTAGATGTACACAATTACAGATCTATGATAGGCTCTTTGATGTACCTTACATCATCTAGACCTGATATCATGTTTCCTGTTTGTGTTTGTGCAAGATTTCAAGTTACTCCAAAGGTTTCTCATTTAACTGCAGTCAAGAGAATTTTTAGATATCTCAAAGGTCAACCAAGGTTGGGTATATGGTATTCTAGAGAATCTCCTTTTGACTTGGTAGCATATTCGGATAGTGATTATGCTGGTGCTAGCTTGGACAGAAAGTCAACAACTGGAGGATGTCAATTCCTTGGGTGTAGACTTGTCTCATGGCAGTGTAAGAAGCAAACAAGTGTGGCAAATTCAACAACTGAAGCTGAATACATAGCTGCTGCAAGTTGCTCTAGTCAAGTTCTATGGCTTCAAAACCAACTCCTTGATTATGGGTACAATTTCTTAAACACTGTTATTTATATTGATAATAGTAGTACAATTTGTATTATTAAAAATCCAGTGCAACATTCTAAAACAAAACACATTGAAATTAGACATCACTTTATAAGAGACTGCAATGAGAAAAGATTAATTCAAGTTCTTAAAATTGCTTCAGAACATAATTTTGCAGATCTGCTAACAAAAGCTTTTGATGTTTCAAGGTTTCAGTACTTAGTAGCAAGTATTGGAATGCTTAATCTTTAAATTTTCAATATGATGTGTTTTTGTAAATAAATTTTTGTTGTTGCTACTGATTCATAAGGTACTGCTAATGTATCATAAGGTACTGCTAAGGCACACAAGGTACTGCTAGTACAAATGAAAATTGTGTTATTCATATAGTTGGTCTTATGATTATACTAATGCAAGACAAGTACTTTGTACATTGTTCTTTTGGTTTTAGACTAACAATTTCAGGTATGAATATGTAAACACAAAGGATGTTTCAAGTGAAATGGAAATAGCAGAATTGAGATATTAGCTGCTGACCATAATAGGTTTATGATGGACTGAGTTTGGGACTTTAAAGCTCCTTAAAACTTCTTTCTTGAAATCTAGTTATGTTATTTCACATTGAATTGATGACTTAGTTGATCAGATAGTAACTGATACAACTCACTTTCTATCATTTTATACTTTTAAGTATAATGTGCAAGTCTGAGGACATCTGATAGAAAGAACAGCGAGCAAAAGTGAATCTAACACTTGTGTTAGATGTAACAAATGCCATGAGCTGGAAACCCTGTCAGGAAAGCTCTTTGAATGAGTTTATCTGCACACAGGCAGTTAGTGATAACTGAAAAATATTGGTTCTCACACAACCAGAGGTTGCTTTAAACCGAAATGCTAATTAAGTGTCTGTTATACACTTGATTCCTTCAAAATGGTTGAAAGTAGTATGATTTTTCAATTCTAAAATCATGAACATACTACTAAGTCAAATGTTTTCTTAAAAGGATTTTCAAGGATTCACAAAAACCATCCATTGATGGATCATGAATCGAAATGTCCACTGATTCACCTCTCATAGGAGTTAACACACCTAGAAGTGATGAGGCCAGTAACTTAAACTCTTAAGAAATTGATGGCTTCATGTACAATATTGTCTGAAAACAAGTTCAAACTGATAGATCAGGTGATATGAAGAGAAGTTCTTTAGTACATAGTGAGATCTTCCAAACAAGGGGAGGATGAAACAAAAGTTATTTGCTTCAGGGGAGGTAACAATCTCAGGGGAGGAAATAATGGCCCAGAAAAGGAAGATAATCCAATAAAAGGAAGGAGAAGACAAGAGCATACAAGATGATGAGGAGGTTGAAAATGACAAGAACATTCCAAAGGAGAAAGTTCTATCTAGATCAAACGAAGAAAAGTTTCAATTTCACTTCAAAGACATGCTGGTTAGATGATTTTACTTGTTGAAACAAGCATCCAAGATACACAGCATCATTGTCTCTTATAATTCCTCCATCCAAGGAAATTGCACCATCTTTTAGTCCAAGATTGGTTCAATATGTTTTGATATTGCTAAAGTCAAAGAAGAGCAAAGTAGATGAATTACTGAGAAGATATTCAATCTTGAAGAACATAAGTGTTTGAAAGATCTTCAATCCAAGATTTAATTCAGAAACATGTTTGAAAGGATTCACATGTTTAGGGGAGGATTGTTGGGAATTAAATATTCAAGATGTTTAATATCGGATTCTACTCTAAGTATAATTCTGCTGATAGTGCAAAATGGTTTCTGCTGATGATGTTGATTCTGCTGATAGAGCATTTCACTCTGCTGATAGGCTTAACAACTCTGCTGATGGAAGGATAAGATCGAAAAGATATTTATTGTATTTTGGTCAACAATATACGGTAGATAATATCTTACTCCATGTGCTTAGTTAACAAGTTGTATACATAGATACATGTTGTATCTGATGTACTGACACTCAAAAGGATAAGTTAACAAAGTAAGTCGGCTAAGACTTTAAGCAATTTGTAAAGATCTTTTGACTATAAAAGAGATCTTAGTGTAGTGATATTATGTGTTAGAGAAAGTACGTGTATTAAGAGTTAGTCCATGCATACGTTAGAACATGCATAACTGTTAGAACAAACACAAATATATCACAAGTGATAGAAACATAAGATTCAAGGTTGTAACCCTAGTGATATTTCAAGATGACTCGTATTATTATCTTTAATAATATTGAATCGTTTAGTGATAATCTTTATGTGTTCATTGCTAACTAACAAACATAACAATTCCATTTCCATAACATACACAACCTTCTAAGTTTGGTTGAGTGAATTCCGCGCACTTAATCATTTTAACACAACATATCATACACACAAAGTTAGAGGGTTTAACCACCTTAATCATGTGTCAAGTCTTCCTGGCAACTTTTCAGTTTTTGGAAGCTCATTTGAAGCTTGTCTTTCTAATCTAGATAAAATGCTTGAAAGATGCGAAGCTGCACATCTTGTTCTCAACTGGGAGAAATGTCATTTCATGGTGACTGAAGGAATTGTGCTAGGACACAAGATTTCCAGCGCAGGAATGGAAGTTGACAAAGCAAAGATTGATGTCATAACCAAATTACCACCCCCAACCAACGTTAAAGCCGTTAGAAGTTTTTTAGGACATGCCGATTTTTACCGTCGTTTCATTAAGGATTTTTCCAAAATATCTCGTCTAATGACGAAACTTCTTGAAAAAGATGTTGTTTTCGACTTTAATGCAGATTGCATGAAGGCATTCGAAACGTTGAAAACCCAACTGACTAGTGCACCCATTATGGTTTCACCTAATTGGTCACTACCATTCGAGCTCATGTGTGATGCAAGCGATTTTGCTGTTGGAGCTGTATTAGGACAACGAGAAGAGAAACATTTTCGTCCTATATACTTCGCCAACAAAACACTCAACAACGCTCAACAAAACTATATGGTTACGGAAAAAGAATTGTTAGCCGTTGTTTTTGCTTTTGACAAATTCAGATCTTATCTTGTGCTTTCAAAAACAATCGTGTTCACTGATCATTCAGCGTTAAAATATCTGTTTGCCAAACAAGATGCCAAACCGCGTCTTATTCGATGGATTTTGCTACTCCAAGAATTCGACATCGAAATCAAAGATAAGAAAGGAGCAGAAAATCTAGCTGCTGATCATCTGTCTCGTTTAGAAAATCCAAATTTGGAAGAGTTAAAAGAAGATGAGATTGACGATTATTTTCCGGATGAAACCCTCATGACTGTTGATACAGTTGATGAAAACGAAATTCCATGGTTTGCAGATTATGCAAATTATCTCGTTGGGAGAATTCTAAAGAAAGGATTAACTCATGCCCAACGAAGTAAATTCTTTTCAGAACTTAAACATTACTATTGGGAAGAGCCCTATCTTTTCAAAATGTGTCCCGATGGGATGATAAGAAGATGTGTTTATGGTTCTGAAACGAGAAGAATTCTTGATGAATGTCATCATGGCCCGACTGGGGGACACTATGGTCCTTCCACCACCGCTAAAAAAGTCTTTGATGCTGGATTCTATTGGCCAACTATTTTTAAAGAAGCCCATACTCTTGTTCAGAACTGTGATGCGTGCCAAAAATCCAGTAGTCTTTCTCGGAGAGATGAAATGCCACAAAAGAGCATTCAAGTCTTTGAATTATTCGATATTTGGGGAATTGATTTCATGGGACAATTTCCTAAATCACACAAATACGAATACATTCTCGTTGCTATTGACTACGTTTCCAAATGGGCTGAAGCTGAAGCTCTACCCACAAATGATGCACGAGTAGTTGTTAATTTTCTCAAAAAGCTTTTCGCTCGTTATGGAATTCCTAAAGCTTTAATAAGTGATCGAGGAACCCATTTCTGTAACAAACAAATGGAGAAAATTATGAAGCGATACGGAGTTCATCATCGTTTCGCTATAGCTTATCACCCACAGACCAGTGGTCAAGTTGAAAATACCAACAGAGCCTTAAAAAGGATACTTGAAAAAATGGTTAAAGATAATCCCGCCGTTTGGTCAAGGAAACTAGATGATGCTCTGTAGGCATTTCGCACGGCTTACAAAACACCAATTGGTACAACACCATACAGACTTTTGTATGGAAAAACCTATCATTTGTCGTTCGAAATCGAACATCGCCCTTACTGGGCACTGAGAAGCTGTAACCCAGATCTCAAAATAGCTGGAGAAAAAAGATTTTTGCAATTGCATGAACTCGATGAATTAAGACTCCAAGCTTACGAGAACTCCAAGCTTTACAAAGCTAGAACCAAAGCCTATCATGACAGAAAGCTAAGAATCCGAAAAGAATTCAAAGCTGGAGACAAAGTTCTGCTTTTTAATATGAAATACAAGTTCAAAGCTCCTAAGCTGAAACCGAAATGGTTCGGACCGTATATAGTGAAACATGGATTTCCATCTGGATATGTTGAATTGCATGACAAACATGGTGGAAGTTTCATTGTTAATGGGCACCGAATTAAATTGTACTATGACAAGGAGCAAATGAATGAAGTTTCTATCAAAGAGATTCCGCCTGAATCGGAATATGAAGCTATAACATTTATGTCACCTTTCCCGGCCGATTTCAAGAAAAACACTCCGTGGGCCGAGGATTCTGGTTATATCTATGATGTTCTTCCTAGACCATGGGAGAAAATTAAATTGGAAGACATAGATGAAACTGGAGAAGGAATAGTGATAGGAAATGTGGTGTATGTTCCAAAATTCTCAAAGAAGAAGTCAGAAATTGCACCAACGTAAAAAGGAAGTTCGAGTCCGGCTGATGACTCGTTAATAAAACAAGCGCTTCTCGGGAGGCAACCCGTGTATTTTTATTTTTATTTTCAAGTGATTAAACCCCAAAGTTTTTCTAAATTGCTTAGTTGAACTTAAGTGTGGGGGTGTATCACTAGCTTTTAATAAAATGAAGAAATATTTCGTGTGTGTTTCTTTTGTTTTTAAGATTACTGCAGGTAATGATTGCGAAGCTGGGATGCTAGGATCAAGAATCACTCTGAGCAGAAAATACGGTTTATTCTCTTATTTCCCTATTTCATTCTTTGAAATCGTTTATCACATTGAGGACAATGCTTAACTTAAGTGTGGGGGGGGGGGGTGAATAGGAAAATAAGAATAGATTGTATGTTTCGAACTTAATTTTAAATTTTGTTTGCCCTTGTAATCTAGTTGTCATTTTAAAGATCATATATTTATCCACTGAAAAATCTTTGATTTTGAAAATTCGAGATGTGTCCCGATTAATATTGCAATCCATTCTGGGATCGATAACATTAGCTAGCACATATTATAGCCCTTACCACTAAATTGTGAGGATTTAAGCCTGTTTCGTATATAGCATACATCTTTTATGCTTAGATCTTTTGCTATGAGTGTGCCGGTGATTTTATTTATTCTAGAACTTGTACTTGTAAATCATTACGAGACCGTTGTGAGATCACATTTTTGTGATATAAGTATATATGCGTGATAAGAGGCAACCTTAGGATTTAACCCAAATGGCCTTCCATTTACATATAATGATATATTAGCTAGTTACATTGGCTAGTTAACCACCCATATGGACCCATTTGTTAGCGTTTATCTTTAGCGCTAGATACCCCTAGTTACACCCTCTGAGCCTATCTTTTTCTTTTGATAAAACCCAGAAAAATTCAAAAAGATTTTACACCTTTTAGCCTAGCCTTACCCCTAGTCAAGTCTTGGTTGGTTGCTAGCTATTTGGCAAGATGGATGTTATGTGGGAAATCATGAAAGTTCGAAGAAAGTTGTGAACTCCAAAAGTAGTTATCCAAGTGAAGTCATCACAACTATAGATGACAAATATGTTTAATAAAAAAAAAGAAAAGAGAAAAAGAGTCATCGCAACTATAAGGTGACAAGAATGAGCCAATGGGCTAGTGAATAAAGTATGAATCAAGGAAGTATGGAGTTTCTCGCAAAATGGCATGATAGTGGTTTGTAATAGCTAGTAACATTCGGTTAATAGACTTTGACTAGTTTTTGTTTTTATCATCAAACCTCTCTCAAATATATCCCATGCCTTATCCTACCCTTTTTGACTTTGTGAAATTATTAAGTGTATGGACATGTAGTGACCATCCGATTTCTTGAGGAATTGACTAACGTTGTTAGCGATCTGGGGCGTATTTTGGTGACCATCCGTTATGCAGGTAACGTTGTTAGCGAACCAAGGTACAATCTAGTGACCATCCGTTATTTGGTAATGCAAGAATTCGTTGTTAGCGAGCTATTATGTTTTGCATGAGATAGTGGCACATAAGTCTGATATTGCCCCTAAGCCTTAAACCCGAATAAAAGTCCTCTTTGACATGTATACTTGGCGCTCACACCATTCGGTGTAGTTTTGTTTCTTGTACAAGCTTATGGTAATATTTAGATCATGACTGAGCAAATGAGTGTCATTCCTCTTATATACTCCACCAATCATACAAATGAGTGTTTTGAGTGAATTATAGTTCATTTCCCTTTCGTGAGGTGTTTAGTAATGTGTATCAAGCAAGAAAATCATTTGGGTATTGTCAAACATCTCGATGCTTCAACCATAAAAGCTTAAAATGATGGATCTAACTTGTACTTGTGCTTGAAAGATTTGCATCACATTTTCCCAATCATTTTTGTATGCCATGTGGATAATTGTTTTTATTTCTAGATTTGCTTGAGGGCAAGCAAAGTTCAAGTGTGGGGGATTTGATAACGCTTAAATCTAACATGTTTTTAGTAGCGTTATTTGTGTTTTTATATGTGTTTGTGGTTATATTTATATGCTTTTGTTACTTAATCGTACCAAAGTGTGTTTGCGAAGTATATGTAGCCAAAAACAGGGAAAAGGATGAAAATGATGCAAAAGCGAGGAAGAAGGAAATATTTATGATTTCATGAAGATTCTTGTGGCAAGTCCCGCACCAAAAGGTACTTAGAAGAGTAAAAGTCCATGTAGTCAAGTTAATGAGTTTAATGATGAAGGGAAAGATCAAAGAACCAAGAGCTACGAACAAGAAACAAGTCAAACGGCAAAAGTCCAAAAAGAGTAAATCAGCAAGCTCCATCCGATCGGATGCAGCCCGCATCCGATTCGGATGGAGGTCAGCTTTGAAGACCAACCGATCAGTTGGACAAAATACCCATCGGTTGGATGTCGTCTGATTTCCAAATCTTCATCATTAAGTCTTGTGCTTGCTACACATCCGGTTCTAGGACCTTCTAATCATAATTATTGTCTATTTAACACTACTTGGAGGACAAGAGAAGAATTAATGAACCAAGACCCTTGGTTGGAGTATTAATTGGACCATTTGATGAGTATTTAGTGTACATCCAATATAAACAAGAAGAAATCATCAACCACTCATCACATACTCTTAATTTCGTCCAAAAAGTCCAGGAGAAGGGGAGAGTCGAAGTCCATTTTCATTTCTTGTGAGAATCATTGCCTTTTCACTTGTAATCTTATTTCCAATCATTGTAAGACTCCCAATCATGGTTTTTAATGTTCAAGGTTTTAAGTTTATGTTTATGTTTGCTATGAGTGGCTAGTACCTTTGTGCACTTGCTTAGATGATGTGTATTACCTATTGATTGGCACATGATTGTGATAACATGTTTTAATTCAATTTCAAGTCGATTCTAAGAACCAATTGTGATCAAGTTTCATAGTGACATTTGTTGATCAAGTTTAACTAGTTGCTAGTAATTTTAAGGGTCGAGAGAACTATTGTTATTCAACTAGTTATAATCATTTGTCTATGAATGATTGTTGTCATCCACTATTCTTGATTAAACAAAGAAGCTTAATCGTGATTGTAATGGAAATGCTTTTGTCTATCAAAACGGATTGATTGTAAACCATTTCAAGGGTCGAGAGATTAATAGTTTACCTTCAATTGTGACCTTTTGTCTATAATCGGTTACCTTTTGTATTGACCATTTCTTAAGCTTGTTTGATAAAACAAAAGATTGTTTTTGTGTTTAAGGTACACCAACTTATGAACCTTGAATTGATCTTGAATTGATTGGTTAAACGTAATGCTTGTTTTTATAAACTAAGATCTTGACAAAGGTTTAATTTGTAGAAACAATAGATTAGTCACCAACTAATTATCATAACCAACATGTTATCCGAAGTTATCACAATCATATTAGTCAATTGTAGTACACTAGTCTAAGCAAGTGTAGTTTTTAATCATTTGAATTTTCATATTATCATTATTGCTTGTTTGAGAAATTTGCTTTTAACTTACAATTCGATTCACTACACAAATCCCTGCGAACGATCCCAACTTACCATAAGAATCTTGCTACAACGGACGAGTATACTTGCTCGTATGTGTTGTTCTTAGATTCGGTAATTCACCCTTATAAATTTAAAACTTGCACGAACCCGACACATCAACAGTTATGAAACTGCTTATGATATGTGGGAACGAGTTAGAAGGCTTTGTTATGGCACAGAAATTGGACAACAAGATGTTGAAAACAAGCTGCTAACTGGATGGGAGAAGTTCACATCCACTTCAACGGAACCAATTGAATCTTACTACACCAGGTTTTGCACTCTAATGAACGAGCTTATCAGAAACAAGCTGTCACCGAGACAAATTGTCCAAAATATCAAGTTCATCAACAATCTACCAGAAGAATGGGGACGATTTGTCATGATTTTTAATCAAACAAAGGACCTTCATCAGGTGAACTATGATCAGCTCTATAACTTTCTAAAGCAAAACCAGACAGAGGCGAATGAAGTCAGGAAAGAGAAGTTAGCTAAGCAACATGATCCTCTTGTATTAATTGCTCAAACACCAAAACCTGTAACAGTGAATACACAACCATCATCATCATCTTCCACTCAAAACTACATGCAACAACAATTCGTTCCACAAACTGCTGTCATACCACAACAACAATTCTACCCACAACAACAAGTTATCCTACAACAACAATACCCACAATACTAAGAACCATATTTCATTGACAATGATGATAGTACTGCTTTGTCTCAAGCATTTACTCTTCTATCAAAAGTATTCCAAGGATGCTATTTCACACCAACTAACAACAACCAAATAATTTCATCGAACACTCGCAACAGGCAGATTGCTCAGCCGAGTTTCAACATGGGTCAACAAGGACAAATGGTTGGAGTTTATGGAAATCAGCAAGGATATGCTACAAGGTTTCAGATGGGTAATCAAGGGCAGTATACAGGAAATCAGATGGGTCAGTACGCAGGGAATTAGATGGGTCAAGTTGTTGGAAATCAAAGGGGTCAGAATGTTGGGAATCATAATGTTGGTAATCATTTTGGGAATGTTGCTCCAGTTGCTGGGAATGTTGGGAATATAAATCAGGGGAATTTGTTAAAGTGTTTCAACTGTCAGGGAATTGGTCACATGGCAAGGAACTGTCCCACCAAGCCGAAGAAGAAAGATCTTGAGTATCTACAGAAAGCAGTGCTTCTGGCACAGAAGGAAAAGGCAGGGTTTCAGTTGAATGCTCAAAAAAATGATTTCATGGCGCTGATGGATGATATGGAAGACCTTGAAGACATCGATGCCAACTGCATTTTCATGGCAAACCTTCAGGAAGTTACGTCTGACACGGATTCTGAAGCACCTCCCGCTTATGATGCCAATGCAGTCTCTGAGGTACCATCATATGCTACATGTCACAATAATGAAATATTTGATATGTCACCTTATCAGAAACAACATCTTGCTACTCCAGCACCCACTTATGATACATATATGTACGCGCCAAGTTGTAGCAATATTAATTTGGCAAATTCATATATCAATCCTAATGGAGGCTTCGAGTCACAGTATGTTGAGAATGATGAGGAAACACGTGTGTTATTTGAATCATTATTGAACAATTGTAGTGTTCAAATTGAAAAGGTCAAAAAAGTCAATCACGATGTTAAGGCCGCAAATGAAAAATTGACCACTGAGCTTGAGAGATATAAGGTGAATGAAAAAGTTTTTGAAATTAATACAACCCAACAGTCAGAATTAGAAGATGGTTGCAAAAACTCCGTTTCAAGAGAAAAACAATTGCAAATTAAGTATGATACCCTCGATGTTTACTTAAACAAGAAAATAAGATCCTTAAACACGGATGTTTCAGATTTACAAAACCAACTTTCTAAACAAAAATCAACTTGTTCTGATCTTGAAAAAGAAAAGAAAGAGTTGAAAGCAAAGTTTTCAAAACGCGAAAATGAACTTCTTGATGAAATCATTGAGAAACAAGAAACAATTAAGAAATTGGAAGATTTGCTTGTCAAAATGGGTCATTCTGCTCAAATAATTCATATGTTAATCAAAGATCCAAACCCGCTTTTGCACACAATGAAAAAAATGGTTATCGATTGCGAAAACCCTTATACACTCAAGAAAGCTCAGAAAGAACAAATTGTGTTATATAATGGTAATGTGCTGTTTGATAAACGTGATCCTCCCGAGGTTCGGGATTCTGATGAAACGATTGAGCTTGCCGAAGAGAGTAGAACAAAAATGAGACAAATGAACCTAGAAATTAAACCAATTGATTATAATAAGCTTAACATACTTTCTAGGGTAAACTTTGTTAAGCAACAACAAATTCCAAAGGTTTTCAAAAGACCAGTTGTCTCAACAAAACCAAAAGTTGTTTCGAAAAATCTTTCAAATCTGGAACAAATGTCTTCTAGCAACCATTTTAACACAAGTGAAGCGAGACGATATTTGGATGATCTGAAAAATAAAGTAAAAACACTTCAAAGTATTGTGACTCAAAAACAAATCTTATCATCAGCAACTGGCATTCAAGTTTTCATAATGAAATGAAAAGGTATTTCAAACAGAAATTACTACTCCACTCTACAACATAAGTGTGAGGGTAATTCATGTTGAAAATGCAATTTTGAAAGAAGCAACCGACTTTGTCAAGCACCACAAATCCCTGGTAAAGGAAGCAAATGAAAACATTAAATGTATCAAAGTTCTGGAAAACCACAATGATACTCTCTTCGAAGCAGTTCTGTCGACCGAAATTATGTCCATTATTTACCAAACATATTCTGTTGAAGATGATGAAAGACTGAGAGCTGAGACTTTTGAAATTGTTGTAAAATATGAAAATGCGCTTTCCAAACTTAAAAAAGAAAATGTCACATATTTTAAACAACTTGATCGGAAAAAGGAAAAATGCAAGTATGACAAATTATCGTATGAGCGTGCTTACAAAAATACGAAAGAGCAAAATGGTCTCTTGAAGTCTCAGCTAGATAGTCAAAAAGGAAATGGTGAGGAAACTTTGTTTGCAAAACCATCAACTTTGGACAAACCGGTTGTAAAACCAAAAATGTCAATTTTTCAAAGTGTTCCAAAAGTTGATGCGACAATTGATTTGACAAAGTCAGTCACTCCAACACCCTTGACAAAATCAAATGCAAAAGAAAAAGGGAAAGCAGTTGTCAAAACATCGAATGTGATAGCACCTGGCCTTTATAGGATTAGTCCCACTACTGCGTCTGCCTCTACATCTCAAACATATAGGGAGATAGACAAAAGCATTAAAGATAATCCAAAAGAGACTAGGAATGCTAAAAAAATTCAAAGGACAACAAGATAAATCCTAATGTGTGTGCCTTACCTTTTACAGGAGTAGAAAGTACCTCTAGGAGCAGCAGACTAAAGCCTAAGAGCAATACAAGGAACAATAGAGTCTCGCCTGCCTCTGAGAGTGAATGCAAGAATAAAACGGAAGAAGTAGAAGAACACCCTAGGAATTTATCGCTTTCGAATAAGAAACAAATGTCATCTGAATGTTATGTTAAAAGTACTGATTCGAGTGCATGTAATGACTCTGTTTGTTTAATGTGCAAGAAATCTTTGTCTGAAAATGTTTGTGATGATATTGTTTCTAAGAATGTGAATGTCAAGCTTGAACAGAAAAATGTTCCTCCAGGGGCTAGTGCTAGGTCTAGATATGTTAAAAGATTTATTAAAGCATCTAGGTCAACCACTAGTAGCTTATTGCCTAGGAACTATCTTAAGTTGTGCGTATGGATACCAACGGGTAGAGAATTCATTCTAGAGAATGGTAGAATAAAAATGGCTAAAAAAGAACCAGTAAAAACCTTTTATGAATGTGATTCGTCTGTTACCCCTAACCCTATGGAACCAAATGATAAACAGTTTCCAAATGCACAATCTTCTGTTATTGGCAGGTTATCAAAATATGTATTTGGATCGTCGGCTCGGGTTGCTCCAAGCACATGAACGGGAATCTAAAGCTACTGATCAACTATGTATGGAAGTTCATGGGAACTGTTTGGTTTGGAAATGATCATGTAGCAGCTATTCTGGGTTATGGAGATCTTCAGTTTGGAAATTACTTAATCACTCGGGTTTACTACGTTGAAGGGTTGGGACACAATCTGTTTTCAGTCGGGCAGTTTTGTGATGCAGATTTAGAGGTTGCATTTAGGAGAAACACTTGCTTCGTTAGGAACTTGATTAGAGATGATCTCTTAACCGGAAATCATGGCACCAATCTCTATGCTATCGACATAAACCAAATGGCCTCTTCATCACCAATTTGTCTCATGACAAGAGCATGCGAAACTAAATCCTGGTTGTGGCACAGACAATTATCTCATCTCAGCTTCGACACCTTAACCAAGCTAGCCAAAGACAACATCGTCAACGGTCTCCCAAAGTTCAAATACACCAAAGATCACTTATGTCCATCCTGTGAGCAAGGAAAAAGCAAAAGGGCAACATATAAACCTAAAACCGTACCCAGTTCGGTTGATAAGTTGTATTTGATGCATATGGACTTATGTGGCCCAATGAGAGTTGAAAGTATCAATGGGAAGAAGTATATTCTTGTTATAGTCGATGATTATTTAAGATATACATGGGTAAAGTTTCTGAGATCAAAAGACGAAGCACCAGGCATCATCATCACCTTTCTAAAGCGTATTCAAGTCCTACTTCAAGATCCAGTTAGGATCGTAAGAACAAATAATGGCACAGAATTTACTAATAAGGAGTTAAGAACATATTTTGAAGATACTGGAATCACTCACCAGACATCGGTTGTTAGAACTCCACAGCAGAATGGGGTAGTTGAAAGAAGAAATAGAAATCTTGTGGAAGCTGCTCGCATGATGCTGATTTATTCTAGTGCACCACTATTCTTATGGGCTGATGTTGTTGCCACTACATGTTTCACTCAGAACCGTTCCTTAATTCATCCAAGATTCAATAAAACCCCATACAAACTAGTGAACAACATAAAACCGGATATCTCTTACCTTCATGTATTTGGCGCTTTGTGCTATCCAACAAACGATAGAGAAGATCTGGGGAAGTTGAAAGCTAAGGGTGATATTGGAATCTTCATTGGTTATTCAAAAAACTCGAGGGCATTCAGGGTGTATAACAGAAGAACTAGAAGGATAATGGAGATGATGAATGTGAAGTTTGACGAGATTTCACAAATGGCTTCTGAGAGACTCGCTCTAGAACTCGCGCTTAACCCAATGGCTTCTAATCATACCAGATTAGGACCCGCACAAAACAGTCAGACTTATGGACATATCAGTTCAGGACTCGTACCCCAAGGAGCTCAGTCAACTACCACTGAAAAACTGACAAATCAAGAACTGGAAAACTTCTTCGAGTTTATGTTTGATGAATGCTATGGTGGAGCTTCAACAAATGCATCACAACAACGTTCCGCTGCACCCGCTCAAAATCATTAACCAACACTACCACCACCGCAAGATGCATCTACCACAATCGAAGCTGACGCACCAACTCCCTCAACATCATCAACATCTACTCCACCAACTCCAATAATTGAGATTGTGTTACCAAGAGTTGATGAGCAAAACCAAACTACACCAATTCAAGAAGAACAACAACAAAATGATGTTGTGTTAGAAGAAGAAGTGTTCGAAAACCCATTTGCAAAGGATTCTGAAGAATCATCTTCACGGTTACATGAACCAACTAACACACATTCATCAAATCCAAGGTACCTGATGCGTGGTTTTGCGACCTTACAACAGGTTTTACCTCTCGAGGGATCTCGAGAAGCTTGCAATCCCCACCAGGCAGTGTACCTGACCGATGTAGTATAGTGAAGTGGCAAGTACCGGGGGATTGATCGTTCTCTAGGGGAATAGTGTCGTTAGGATTGAAAAACTACTCTAATAGGTCTAAGGGTGAGGGAAGATTCTTTTTGTATTTTTATATGTTTTATAAAAGCAAGTAAAATCTCGGGTTTGAAAGAGTGGGCGGAATTAGTTGCTAGTCAACTAACCCAAATGACTACAAATGCAAATAAAATAAAATAACTGAAAATGAAAAGGTCGTGGAACTTATATGGGGAGAAATGTGTTTACTTAGATTTCCTTACTCCCTAACTATCTTTTACCGGTTGATTAGTGTGTATTAATTGCGTGGATGACGGGTGTATTCCTTAATACCAATCGTGGGGTGGCGTACGTACTTCCCCAACTCTACAAGCTCCTACTTCACTCCTATGTCGAGCCGGCTAAGAAGCTCCTAACATGGGATCACTAGAATTCGCTCATGCATTAAATACAACCATAAAAACCTTAGTACGCATTGGTTCATGTTTCTTAAGACGTTCAAGCAAGTTACCGTATAGGAGGTTAGCCAGTTTTCTTAAGCCTAACATCGATAAACAATCATCCAATACAATTAATAACACACTAATAACCAATAATCAATAGTTAGGTTTCATTAGATCTAAGTAAACACAAGATAAATCTAGCCTAGCATGTTAATTAAAAGACAAGAACAAGATATAATCAAACAACACATAGACATATTGATTGATTAAGTGATTACTTATCTTCAATTAAACATGGGAGATCCAAGGGTATAAAACCCTTAAAAATGGCAGAAAATTCGTCTTAGGGTTTCTCCTCACAAAGTTGCGCACAATGAATAAAAATTGCAAAACTATATATAGAGTTTAGTGGCTGACGGCGTCACGTTGTAGGAGGTGACGCCGTCACCTCGCCGTGGCTAGGGTTCCCGGATGGTCTTCCTGACGTCGTCCCTTTGTAATCCTCCAAAATCCGCTCTGGCCTATCAAGGGTTGACGCCGTCAGAAATGTGCTTGACGCCGTCTCTCTTTAACTTAAACCGTGATGGCCTTGATCACCTTAAAGGGTGACGCCGTCAGACTTCCTTTTGCAAAACTCTCTGGCGCGTCACGTGTATTTGTCATATCCACCTCTTTTGCCAAGTGGTGACACCGTCAGGAGCAATACTTGACGCCGTCATGTGTACTTTTCCAGCAGCTTTGGAGACTTTGTCGTTTTCTTCACTTTTATGCTCCAAAAATGTCCAAAATGCTTCCTTTTCCAGATTTCTTCTCCAAAGTACCTAGAATGACAAAAGGAACGATTTAGGGCAATATTTGATCAAATAAATACGATTTAGGGCTTAAATGACCCCTAAAACCGGTACACTTTTCGCTTCATCAAATACCCTTACACTTGAGATTTGCTTGTCCTCAAGCAAATGCGCTTTTATTCTAATCAAAATACAAGTTAGGGGTCATTTAACGCTAATATAAAAGTAATTACAACAAATAGTCGTTCCACTTTAATCATAATAAGCACGGAGATTACAAACTAGCACCTCACAAGTAGTGTTTAGATACTCACATCTCTCAGGTGCCATCAAAATAAATCTCATAAATGAAAATGGATAATATCTCTCACTACCTGTCATAACAAATAGATTACCATAGGCTTGGGAAAGGATCAAAAACCTCCTCCACTAGGCGTAAGCACCTAAGATAAACTATCAAAGAGGGCTTTTAAACGGGTTATAACGTTAGGTGTAGGGATATGATAAACACGGATTTGTTGGATAAAGGATATTTTACTGGTGGCGAGTTAAAGATCTTGATTAATTACATGTAAAATATGGCGTTGCTAAGCCAAGACTAGACTCGACTTAAGCTAAAAACAAAATAACAAAAACATAAAATAAACATAAAATGAAACGGGATGGTAGTCCGTATGTTTTTTCTACTTTTCTTTTTCTCATTTTTTTTGTATTTTTTTGTATTTTTCTTGATTTTTTCGATTTTTTTTTTTTTTTTTTTTTTTGCATACACTCTTGCCCTACCATCCAAAATAATACATCATAGGGGCGTTGCATTCCCCTTACACTTGAACTTTTACATAACTTTACAAATAACTATTCTAATGACTCGAATTAAGATAATCGAAACACTTGGAGTACTTTTTAAAATATTTAGCACATATGGGGGTAATAATGTTGTTCTTCCCCATTACTCCATTACACTAGTACTTTACCCATGAGTCCCAATCGTCCCAAAACAATATGTACAAGGATATGACTCGACTTAGCAACCATGTAATCAATTAGATAATTAACTTGGGGTTTAAACAAATGTTGTCACAATAATGCACTAAAAATGAGTGCATACAAGGTAGGCTAAGGCGATTTGGGTGTACATTTAAGTGGGTTGTAACAAATTCTTACTTTAAGTAAAATGCTTAAAGTTAGAAAGGAAAAGATAGGCTCTGAGGGGTGTACTAGGGGTATCGTGTACTAAAAATGAGTACAACGCAAAGGGTGTGGGAGAATTACTTGACCAATGTAGCCAATGTAATTATAACAAAAACACAGGTGTAAAACAATGGGTTAATCCTAATGCCTCTTATCATGTAGTAAATCTAACTACACGAATGTAGTCTCACTTGTGGCCTCGGAATGGTCCTAACGCAAGTTCTAGAATCTAAGTGCTACCGGTACACACATCATAGCATAAATGCTTTTCCTACCAATTCTAGGGGCGAACCTCACATATTTGGGGGTGGAAAATTTTTTAGTGGTACTATTAAACAAACAAAAATCAAGCGTAATAGCATTCTCTAAAGTATCGTACTTTACCCCCCCCCCCCTTACACTTAAGATGAACATTGTCCCCAATGTTCAAATAACAAGATGTAAAAGTAAATAAGGTAAAAGAATGAAATCAAATACTCCCTGATTCGCTCGGTGGATAAAGAGGTAACATGGTTAGATCTTCTTCCAAGAGAATGTAGAAGCTCCAAGACTAAAGCATCGCCAAAAGCTTGATTCCACATACATCTCCTTGTCCAAAATAACCTGTTAAACCTGAGAAAACAAACACGAAAACCTGCATAACATCGGCGGGATAAATCTATATAAGGATATAATGCTTGTGGAATGATAATTTTGCAGATTCCTGGAGTTTATAAGTTAGAGATTTAATAAAAACTTTTTATGAAAACAAAACTTTCAAAAATTTCAGAAAATTAAAACCTGACGCCGTCAGGTTGTAATGCCTGACGCCGTCAGAAATGATCTGACAGAATTCTCATGTTAAGTTTCCGGAAAATTTCTGGAAAAACCTATACCTTACTTCCTGGAAATCCTGCAAAACATCATTATGACTCGATACAAGCATTTGACTCAAACAAATACTAATATGTATGTTAATTTATTATTGTTATGATTCATGTTCATTTGTTCTAATAAACCGATTTGGATTTCCCTTACACTTAACTTTTGCAAAATACCTTTATATGTAGTTAAGACGAAGTTAAAAACAAGATAAAGCATTTTCACAATTTACTTTTTGAACATGAATCAATAATAATAAAAATTAAACATACATACGGAAACAAATAAAATCAAACAAACAAATAAATAAACACACAAAGCAAATAAAGCTTGGGTTGCCTCCCAAGAAGCGCTTTTCTTTATTAACGAGTCTTGTAGCTAGACTCAAAGTCACGTACATTACGTGATTCCATCATTCATAATGACATATCCCTGATAGATATAATCCTTGTTATCAGGGTGGTGGTGTCTCAATCGCTCGACATTCGCAGTCACTTCACCTCCTCCCTTGCTGGTCAAGCTTACTACCCCATCTTGGTGTAGACTTTTAATTGTGAATGGTCCGTACCACCAGGGACTTGGTTCATCGGTAGGTGCTTTTGTTTTTGAATGCCTTAGGAGCACTAAGTCCCCTTTTGTAAATTCAACGGGGTTATTGGTCTGCTCATCAGCCTCAATATACTCGTTATTTCCACCCTTACATTCTCTAACCTCATTTTCATTGTAATTCTTAATCCTTGCCTCCCATGCAAGGATTTTCTCTCGAACATTACCACGGATTATATTGGGGTTCGCCTCCATCTTCTTTTGTAGAGCAACATCTCGTATATGTCGTGGGATCGTTGGGAAGTTTATTGTTTTCTTCCCCTTCTTCATTTGGATGGTACAATTTTCGTAATCGATTTGTGCCCTAGTGGTAACGAGAAAGGGCGCCCCAAGGATTATTGGCATATTCATATCATTTCTTTCAATAATCATGAAGTCGACCGGATACAGGAATCCGGCAACGTTGACCAACACATCTTCTGCAATTCCTAACGGGTACTCATAAGAATGTTTTGCAAAGGAGAGTTTAGTACGGGTGATGGATGGCAGTTCGTCGGTTAACTGGACATAAACGGATAAAGGCATCAAATTTGCGTCGGAACCTTGGTCAACTACCGCATCCAGATACTTGAGTTTTCCAATGCTGCATGGTATTTCGAAGACCCCGTAGAATTCCTGCTTTTCCACTAACTTTTGTCTTATGAGGCTCTCATACAATTGCCCTCCTGGTAATGTGTCAGATTCATCATCCGGTTCCATCCTCTTGGACTCCTTGTTGGGTAGATGAGTACGTCGATAGTTTCTCACCCAATCGTTTATGGTCTCCTTGTTTATTTCGTGCTTCAAGTAATGCCTCACTTGTTGTGACTTTGGCGGTTCTACCAATTGGCGCTCCTCAGAGGGCGCCTCCTTTCCCTTGTCGGAATCGCGTTTGTAGGCATTGGTGTTTCCGTCATTAGTTGGGACGAGGTCAATTTTGTTAACTTCCATAGTTATCAACTTCCCTCTTCCATCATTTTCGCCCTCTTGGACGACGGAGATGGCATTAACACATTTAGTGTTGGGAACTTCAACGTCTCTTTGCACTAACACATTTTTAGGAGCTTTTGTTTTTGTGTATTCTTTCAAAAGGCCCATCATCTCAGCCATCTTCTCTTCCATCTCCTCCTTTTGTTTGTAGATAGCTTCCTCAAATTTTGCCAACCGTTCGGAGTGTTTTGACATGTATTCTCTCATTCGAGCTTCGAATGTTGGACTAAGTTCCTGAGGTGGTGAGTTGGGTTGAGCGTGCTTATGGAAGGGTTTAGTATTTTCCCTCCGGGGTGATTCGGACAATGGTATTTGCTTAATGCTTGAGACCGAGTTAACTGTTGCTTTTTGTGGACTTAAGGGTCTCTTTTGCTTTTCCATAAGATATGCAACCCTCTTCTCAAGTTCACTAACGCTTTCCTCAGTGATTTGATTGGCTTTATCGGGCGATGAATATGTCTTGACCGCCGAGCGTACGTCGTGGGAAACTTGCAAGCTCATCAATGATTTCCCATGATTCCTCGGCGCTTTTGTCGCGCAATCTGCCCCCGGCGGCTCGATCGATGGCACGCTTGATGTGGTAATCAACATGGTCATAGAAGATTTGGATTTGAAGCCAGAGATTTATGCCATGATGAGGGACTTTTTGGAGTAAGTCCTTGAATCGAATCCATGCCCCATACAGGGTTTCGCCTCGACGTTGTTCGAACATCAAGATATCCTTCCTTAACTTGGTAGTTCTTCCTGGTGGGAAAAACTGAGCAAGGAAACGAGTGGTGAGATCATCCCAAGAGGTGATGGATCCTGCGGGTAGACGCTCTAGCCATTGACTAGCTTGGTCCCGCAGAGAGAATTGAAAGAGACGCAGTCGGGTCGTCTCTCGAGTGGCAACATCAAGGTCTATGGAATCAACGATTTTGAGAAAGTCCTTGAGATGTTGATTAGGATCTTCGGAACGAAGTCCATGGAATGCGCATCCGCTTTGCACCAACCGGATGGTGTCGGATCGCAAGGGAGTGACCTTGGCTCCTTGAGTGAGCTCAATGGTGTTTCGATAGCCATGGTGGCTAGGACGGGAGTAGTCTCCTAAGGTACGGGCTCTAGGAGGTGGGTGTTGTTGTGGTGGTGGGTTGTTGGGATCGAGGATATTACCACCTTCCATGATGTCGGATGGTAATGGTTACGAACAAAAAAACGAAGAAAAAAGATAGACTAAAGAAAGTCTAGAAAAATAAAATAAAAATCTCACTAGAAAGGAATCTAGTGAGTAGACCTGATAAAATAAAAATTCAACCTAAACAATAACTATTCCCCGGCAGCGGCGCCAAAAACTTGATGCGTGGTTTTGCGACCTTACAACAGGTTTTACATCTCGAGGGATCTCGAGAAGCTTGCAATCCCCACCAGGCAGTGTACCTGACCGATGTAGTATAGTGAAGTGGCAAGTACCGGGGGATTGATCGTTCTCTAGGGGAATAGTGTCGTTAGGATTGAAAAACTACTCTAATAGGTTTAAGGGTGAGGGAAGATTCTTTTTGTATTTTTATATGTTTTATAAAAGCAAGTAAAATCTCGGGTTTGAAAGAGTGGGCGGAATTAGTTGCTAGTCAACTAACCCAAATGACTACAAATGCAAATAAAATAAAATAACTGAAAATGAAAAGGTCGTGGAACTTATATGGGGAGAAATGTGTTTACTTAGATTTCCTTACTCCCTAACTATCTTTTACCGGTTGATTAGTGTGTATTAATTGCGTGGATGACGGGTGTATTCCTTAATACCAATCGTGGGGTGGCGTACGTACTTCCCCAACTCTACAAGCTCCTACTTCACTCCTATGTCGAGCCGGCTAAGAAGCTCCTAACATGGGATCACTAGAATTCGCTCATGCATTAAATACAACCATAAAAACCTTAGTACGCATTGGTTCATGTTTCTTAAGACGTTCAAGCAAGTTACCGTATAGGAGGTTAGCCAGTTTTCTTAAGCCTAACATCGATAAACAATCATCCAATACAATTAATAACACACTAATAACCAATAATCAATAGTTAGGTTTCATTAGATCTAAGCAAACACAAGATAAATCTAGCCTAGCATGTTAATTAAAAGACAAGAACAAGATATAATCAAACAACACATAGACATATTGATTGATTAAGTGATTACTTATCTTCAATTAAACATGGGAGATCCAAGGGTATAAAACCCTTAAAAATGGCAGAAAATTCGTCTTAGGGTTTCTCCTCACAAAGTTGCACACAATGAATAAAAATTGCAAAACTATATATAGAGTTTAGTGGCTGACGGCGTCACGTTGTAGGAGGTGACGCCGTCACCTCGCCGTGGCTAGGGTTCCCGGATGGTCTTCCTGACGTCATCCCTTTGTAATCCTCCAAAATCCGCTCTGGCCTATCAAGGGTTGACGCCGTCAGAAATGTGCTTGACGCCGTCTCTCTTTAACTTAAACCGTGATGGCCTTGATCACCTTAAAGGGTGACGCCGTCAGACTTCCTTTTGCAAAACTCTCTGGCGCGTCACGTGTATTTGTCATATCCACCTCTTTTGCCAAGCCGTGACGCCGTCAGGAGCAATACTTGACGCCGTCATGTGTACTTTTCCAGCAGCTTTGGAGACTTTGTCGTTTTCTTCACTTTTATGCTCCAAAAACGTCCAAAATGCTTCCTTTTCCAGATTTCTTCTCCAAAGTACCTAAAATGACAAAAGGAACGATTTAGGGCAATATTTGATCAAATAAATACGATTTAGGGCTTAAATGACCCCCTAAAAGCGGTACACTTTTCGCTTCATCAGTACCCTTCTACGTTACAGTGGACTAAAGACCATCCAATAGAACACGTTATTGGTGAACCTTCACGGCCAGTTCAGATGAGAAGACAACTAGCCACCGATTCCGATATGTGTATCTATGTCTGCTCAGTCAGTCTAAAAGAGCCAAAGAACATTCGGGAGGCGATGGCAGATAATGCTTGGATTGAAGCGATGCAGGAAGAACTTCTCCAATATCAATTACATGACACTTGGGATTTAGTTCCAAGACCAATCGACAAACTCGTCATTGATCTTAAGTGGTTATGGAAGAACAAAAAGGATGAAGAGATGACTGTAATTCGCAACAAAGCTCGTCTTGTGGCTAAGGGATTCAGACAGGAAGAGGGGATAGATTTCGATGAGTCATTCGCGCCAGTGGCAAGACTTGAGGCAGTCAGGATTTTCTTAGCATATGCAGCTCATAAAAACATCATGGTCTATCAGATGGATATCAAGACAGCTTTCTTGAATGGAACTCTGAAAGAAGAAGTGTACATGAGTCAGCCAGACGGATTCGTTGACAAAGATCATCCAGACTATGTCTACAAGCTAATGAAAGCTATCTATGGTTTGAAACAAGCCCCAAGGGCATGGTATGACGAATTATCATCTTTTCTACTTCATAATAATTTCACCAAAGGAACAATTGACCCGACCTTGTTTACAAGAAAATTCAAAGATGACATTTTGATTGTTCATATTTACATGGACGACATAATCTTTGGGTCCACTAATCTGAAACATTCAAAACATTTTGAAAATCTCATGAAAAGCAAATTTGAAATGTCCATGATGGGGGAACTAAAATTCTTTCTTGGTTTACAAATTTATCAATCCCCACGTGGTAATTTTATAAATCAAGCTAAATATACAATTGAGATTTTGAAAAAACATGGAATGGAAAATTGTGACTCTATTGGTACACCAATGGTCACTTCACCCAAAATAGGTGTTGATTTATATGGGAAACCCATGGATCCGAAGAAATATCGGAGCATGATTGGTTCTCTCATGTATTTAACAGCTAGTTGACCCGATATTTATTTTGCTGTCTGTTTATTAGCACGGTTTCAGGCAAAGCCTACCGAACTGCACCTCCAAGAGGTTAAATGGATCTTTTGGTACCTACGAAGAACCATTAACATGGGACTTTTGTATCCGAAGGATTTGGAGTTTAGACTAACAGCCTTTTCAGATGCGGACCATGCCGGTTGTCAAGTTACAGCAAAAAGTACATCAGGTAGAGCACAATTTATGGGAGAAAAGCTAGTAGGCTGGTCATCAAGGAAACAAGATTGTACGGCGTTGTCAACTGTAGAAGCCGAGTATGTGTCTCTATCTGCGTGTTGTGCCCAAGTTCTATGGATGAGGGCACAACTCACAGATTATGGCTTTACTTTCGACCGCATACCTTTTTATTGTGATTCGAAAAGTGCCATGGCCATCTCGTGCAATCCCGTGCAACACTCGAAGACCAAGCATATTAGAGTCCGCTATCACTTCATTAAAGAACATGTCGAAGAGGGTACTGTTGAATTATTTTTCGTGAAGACTGAATACCAACTCGCCGATCTATTTACTAAAGCCCTTCCAAAAGAAAGGTTTGATAACTTAGTTCGACGCATTGGAATGTGAAGCCTAAATCCCGAAGAGTTAGAAAGTCTTCTCGAATCTTCTTGAATTTTATCTCAAAAAGCTTCGCATATAAATATTTTTTCAAAAAAAAATCAAAATACAAAATTTGAAAAACCACAAAAAACAAAATATAAAAATAGAAAAAATTCAAAAAATACAATAACAATATAAATTTTAAAAACCAAAAATATTCTTCTCACGACATGTCTCTCGTATAATCGATATTCTGTACGTATCTAGAATTGTCATTCACCAATGATACGGACATGTACAGATGCTTGAGCGAGAGTTCATTTAAAAGTTTTCAAAACATGTCGTTTCTCAAAATTTCTTCAACATGGCTTTCATATATTTCAGTACGAAACCCGCGCTACATTGATGACTTATGATTATTTCAGATCAGGACTCGTAATGTTAATGGCAAAAATAAAATCCTTGAGCACATGATCAGGATTTTTCAAAAAGATTTTTCAAAATCTTTCTCAAAATTATGTGCTCAAGATAACTCCCTCTAGACCCTTAAATTGATTTTAAACTCAAATGTTTAAAACATATGCTTTATTTAAGGGGGAGTATAAAATTTAAAACAAAAAAATGTTCCAACTTCATGCTAAAATCCGTCTATCTCTCCAAAAAGCTTTCATTTAAATCTGTTGATATAAAAAATATCACTACATGCTATTTTTGAGGGGGAGAAGACGTGATTAAAATGTGATCAAAAGGTTTAAAGATCGTGGACTGAATCTCAATAAGAGCTCGACTTAAGATTTTTACCCTCGAATTGACGGAAAATTAAAAGTAGTAATCGAAAAGACTTATCCAGGACGGGTAATAATTTCAAGCTGGTTATCCAGTGATGTAAACGTGTCTCGCAAAGGACTTGTCTAAGCAGAATGTACCAATTGGAGAGATAATTTTTTGATATGACCTGGACGGGTAATAATTTCAAGCTAGTCCAACTAGTGATGTAAACGTGTCTCGCGATGGTCATATCAACTGAAAATCGATCTATTCAAAATGTGAAAACTCTATCCAACATGTGCAAATTTATCTTAAAAATGCATGAGCACATGTGAAGGGGGAGTATTTCAGAAAATGCAAAACTCTCGAAGTGTTAACCAAAATGTGTTTAATCAAAAATACTTTGAAAGATTTTCACAAAAGGTTTATGGCAAGTGATCAATAAATCTAGGATAATCATGGAATAATAAGGGGATTATGGTTAGGTTATGTCCTATGATCCGCCAGAGCCGGAGGGATTTACCCAAGGACAATTCCAATAGAATAGAATTAGAAGTCCTTAGGTAAGATTGAAAAAAATGAGTAAATGAGAAAGAGAAAGAAGGGGTTGAAGAATTAAAAAGAAAAGTTTATGACAGGGTGAAAAGAAATAGCCCTCCATGAAAACTTAGGGCAGAAACCGGGTCAATACATCTGCTATTGGTATTCACTAAGGTAATACTAATATTGAAGAAAAGACGTCATGGACCCAGTGACGCGCTGCACCACCCATCCTAGCCACTCAGATATCTCAATTAAAAGATGTTTGTTTCATTTCTCACGGAGAACACTGCATAATCTATCGGCCTCTCACTCCGAGATGTGTTGATATTGAAAAGGTGGCACTCTGCTCCATGCCTCCGACTACTAAAAACCAAAACGCACAATCGAGTCTAGAGCCATGAGATTCATCAAAAATATCTTAGGAACACTTCCAATATAATACACTTGTGTTCGCCAAAAAGGACACAAGTTGTAAGAGTCTTAATGAGATCTTCGGATCTTGCCTTATATCGTGATGGTTACATGCTTCAAACGGTCTACAGTCGTGGGGTGATCCTCAGTGGCTCACTGAATCGTTGATGCACTTCGGTGTGTCTGTGTAAGCCCTTTCGGGGGTATCCGATTCAGAACGGCCTGGGCTAGGATTAGAGAAAGTCTTCACACTATGCTGTTGACGATCTCGAAGTCCGAACCTGTAAGCGCTGGACGATTTATTGCTAACTATTTTATGCAGGTACTGAAAAAAGTCCATCTACCATCATCATATGTCTCAACATCTGCATCTCCACATGCTCATACTTATGAAGATCATCCTCAACAAAGCTCAAGTGAAAAAGTTCAAGACAAAAGGATCAAGTTAAAGACAAAGTGCTAAGACAACGTTAAAAGGCTAATCAAGATGTCAAGAACAAGCTCATGTATCAAGAAAGGATGACATAAGTATAAAGTTCAAGAAGTATGAATATGATGGAGGATACGACGCAAATGTACAGAAGATGTTGATTAAGGCAAGAACTACCAAAAGACGATACTTTGAAGATCAAATAGCATGAAGGAACGAAGAATCAAGACTATTCTACAACGACACACAAAGTTTAAGAAATCGAAGACAAAAGACCAAATCACTGGGAGCATCATTTGAATGACCATCCCTTAGGGGGTGATTGTCAGCAATAATTTAAAGTGATGATCATTTTGTGATAACAACTTTGTATTGTGTCGAGGTTAGATAGTAAGAGGGCTCGGTTGGTCTTATTGTTTAATAGTCCATGTGATGTTAAGTAAATGTAAAAGTCCATCCCATGTATCTAGGCCCAACCGAAGCCCATCCACAAGCCATTAGGGCATCCCATGTTTTCTTATAAATACACACTCTCACCACATAAGTTAGTGTGCCTCAAGATAGTGTATAGGTGAGAGTGTGTGAGCTTTATGTTTGTGTTTTGTTATCTTAATTTCCAAGTTAAGCTAATAAACATTTAGTATTCATTTCATACGATCCATTCTCTCATCTTATCTCTTGTTCTTTTGAGTGTCATCGAGTATAACATATTAGTGTGTGATAAAGTAGTATTTCTATTCATTACAACAACCACTCCTAATGCTCACCAAGGCAAACACTTTTCCACAAGACTACAATGTGGAAATTGGCAAGAACAATGCTCGAGTGGAATTTCACAAGATAAAGTGTGCGAAACCAACTTGTCTGATAGCCATAGAGATTTTCAAGTTGCATAAGTGTAGGAGCATGCTGGACAAGTCAGCTTCTATTCCTGAATTTTGCATTCATCAAATGTGGCACACAATGAAGCTGGACTTGGGGGAAGAATCATTCACATGACCGCAAGGAAGTGACTGTTGATGTGAATTATCTCCGCAAGGCCTTGCTATTGCCAGAAGCTCCAATACCTGCCAAGAAATTTCATCCAACACCCTCTGAAGAAGATGTTCTCAACTTCCTTATGGAGATTGGCTACGATGTACAACCTAACAAGCCTTTAAAGAGATTCTTCAAGGTTGAATCCAAGATAATCCCCAACCTTGGAGAATAATATATTACATCCTAGCCAGATCAGTTTCCGGAAGGGAAAGTGGTCATGAGAACCCTCGTCTGTCTCATCTACAAATCTTCTAAGGTATTGTAAACCAAAAACAGGTTGACTATGCTCAACTAATCTGGGAGGACATTGTCTTCCAAATTCAAAGTCACTACCTCAAACCTCTCACCAAAATTCCATTTGTCAGATACACAAAGCTTATCATCCATCATCTACTTGAAGAAAACAATGACATCCCTCAGTGTCTTGAAGACCAAGAAAAGCATTTATTTGCTATGGACAAAACCATCAGCTCAGTCTACATCCCTAAAGGAAGCACACGTAAACAAGGGATGAGACTACTTGAAGCTCTATGTGTGTTTTAATGAGAAGAGAGAGAGAAAGAGGGTGTTTTATTAGTTGAGAGGGACTAAACATGGACAAACAAAAGGTGAGGGGTGGGAGTGGAAAGGTGGGCGGAGGGGGTAGTAGTGACAAGTGGGGAAAACTTTTGAAATATTTACCGCGGGACCCATTTAACGTACCAAACAAACTCGAAAAATTACGAAACTTGCGCCATTGTTCTCGAAATAATTTTTCCAATAAAAATAAGTATAAACATGCAAAATTTTCTCAAAGTTAATTTATTTTGCAAAAATAGATTCGTTTCGTGCTTTCTAGGTTGTGCCGGCTCAATAAAGGGATAACGTTCACGTTTCTCAAGATATCTCGCGTTTCTCAAGTTCAAACAAGTTCAGGAAAAAGTTTTTAAATACTAAGGTGATGCAAAAATAAATATTTAGCTAGTGAAAAAGGTTTTGAAAAATTACCGGGTGTTACAGCACCTACATCATATTTGGAAATCCGTCCCGGATTTCAGTTAGTGTTATCAGTCATGGTTGAGATAAGGTGAGGGTACTTGCGCTTGAACTCGTCTTCACGCTCCCAGGTGAACTCGGGTCCTCTTTTGGAATTCCAACGGACCTTCACAATGGGAATACGACTCTACTTCAACTGCTTGACTTCACAATCCATAATTTCAACTGGTTCCTCAATAAAGTTCAACTGCTCATCAATCTGGATTTCGTCGAGTGGAATTACGGCTGACTCATGGGATAAGCTCTTCTTCAGATTGGACACGTGAAACGTAGGGTTTACTCTACTGAGCTCGGGAGGTAGTTCCAATCTGTAGGCTATAGGACCAACCCTGTTCAAAATCTTGAACGGTCCAATGTACCTAGGGTTCAACTTACCTCGCTTACCAAACCGTATCACACCTTTCCATGGCGAAACTTTCAACATAACTTTATGTCACACCCCAAAAATGGCACAGCGGAATGGCATTTACGGGGTATGACCTCATTGTCAAGAACACAATGTGTCACAATAGAGAAAATACTAAATGTAATACATTGAACTGATAATAGTCACAAACTCCCACAGCAGGGATAGATACAAAATACAAAACAATATGAGTCTCAAAGTTACGCAACATCACTAAGCAATATCCAAATGCAGCTTCACGAGTTATAACCCGGAAGGGTCTTGACTAAGTCTGGCCACTACTCAACCTTCTATGGTACCTTCATTCTTAACACCTGAAAATGGTACTAGAAAACGTCAACATAAAGTTGGTGAGCTCGTAGGTTTAGATGTTAAACCACGAAGCTGTGAATAATAGCATAGGACAATAGTGAGCAAGATATACAAATATGAGCACATAGTAAAGGTCACAAACTATCACAGACCGCAAAAAATGCATATTTGATCCACACATAGTCAGGGTGCCACTTCCCAAATGATATACTGGGTGCCATTTAACAAATGATATACTGGGTGCCATTTCCCAAATGATATACTGGGTGCCATTTCCCAAATGATATACTGGGTTCCATTTCCCAAAATTATACCCACAATGCATCACAAAACAGTTTCGCACGTTCAAGCTAAGTCACACAATCTGAATTCACACCGTAAGGCACATATTGCAATCAAAACACACGTATTGTCCAAAAACCACGAAAACAGTAGATCACGGCATGAAAACATTTATAAAGCATTTAGTACCATTTCCCCCCAAGGTAAAACACGTTAAAAATGGGGCAACGAGAACTCACCTTAGCAAAAGCAAATTCCGATTGATAAATTTGTAAATGGTAAATTAAGCCCGATAACTCTAATCGCGACCTAAATAATACATATGTCTTAGGTTGGAAAACAAGGTCAAGCACGCAAGTTCATACTTTACTTTATCACTTGTACATGTTGATGTAATATTTATCGTCAAAATATAGTTACGTCAAGTTGATCATTTATTTAGAAATTTACGACTTCAGAAAACGTAACTTGTTTATCACCCGATCACCTTTTAGTCGTCATGTCAATAAGTATTTTAAAAGTCTCTAACGTGCCTAATAAGTATATATAAAGTTCTACCATTTCCGTTTACGTCATTTTAGTCAAAATATACTCCAAAAGGTCCAAAAATCCAATCTAAAAATCCTATCAGCTTTCTAATAGCCAAATAATAGGCTGTCAACGCATATGTTGACGTAAACTTTCTTTTGGCCATAACTTTTGCGTCGTAGCTCCGTTTCTTAAGTTTGAGCTATCCCGCGAAGGTATTTAAGTATACTATCGGCTTTTCAAGGTCTCGGCTAGCCTAGATACCATTTATCATTAGTTTTTACCTCTCCAAATTTCTAACAGATTCATTAATTTTCTGAAAGTTTAGTTTTCGTCGTCTAAATTGAAAATAGCATATCTTTTTCGTTATAAGCCCATTTTAACTCATTCAAGCGGCTACGTTTTCGTTATTAAGTCTATTTTCTATATTTCTAGCCTAAAATTGTTACCAGGTTGTTGAGTTTTCTGTATAAATCAAAATGGGACAGAATCATTTTTAAAGTGTCAAATTAGTTTTCCTAGTCTTCTATTCATCTTAACCACTTAACAACCACTTCAATCTAGTCTTAGTTCATCCATCAACTTCTCAACATAACAATAGTGATCTAGCTATAATCTTAACAATATTCAAAGGCCCATGAAAATAATCCTCAAGAATGTTTAGATATACAAGTTTACTAACATACATGTTTATAAGGTTTATTACCACCTTTTTGTGAAGAGTTTTACTAACTTGTTTTCTTGAAATCAAAACTTGTTCAAAACATAATCTTTTGCTAAAAGATCTTTGTGAATGTAAATCTTTATCAACATATACCAAGTGATAACTAAGTATATACTTGATTAGCATTATGTCATAAAGAAAATCATGAAGTTTTTGTAGTGTAAGATTACTTACAAAAGTGATTAGTGAGATTTGAGTGCAAGACACTTGTTTCACCTCAAGATTATTGTTCCAAACCCTTGTTAGAATACCTTAAGTATGCTTGAACTTAGCCACAATCAAGATCTCTCCTTCCTTGCTCCTAGATTGTGTCGAATTGTTTGTATAGAATGGGAGGATATTTTTTTTCTTTCTCTTGAACTAACTACGTGCAAAAGTGAGGATAATGTGGCCTATTTATACTAAGGGTTTTCAAAAGGTTACTAGTTATGTCAAAAGTCATCATGGTCTAGCCATTAATGAGTATGGCCGAAGGTATGGGGGGGGGAGACAAGTTGAGGTCAAGCCATCCCTTTGAAATTTTGGACTTCCATGATTTGTGCTTCCATGTTGGTTAATAAATGTTGAGTACAAATTTTGTCTAATTATTATTTGTAAGGCAGGGGGGGGCACATGTGGGAAAAATGGGAGTTGAAGAGTTGTTTTAATACAAGAGTGTATATATTGTATGTATTGGGTGTTAAAAATAAGTATTGGTTGTTGGTTTGGTGATTAACGAAAGTTGTACGTAAATAAATGTAAGAAGTAAAGAAATTCCCTTAGGTGTAAGGAAATATTTTTGGAACTTTGGTAATAATTTAGGAAGTATAAAAATACGTTAGAAATAATCGTTGGGAGAATTGGGCATATCGGGTGTTAAATTTTAAATTACAAATAGCGTTTGTTGAATTGACAACCGTAAGTATTTAAAGAATAGGAAATTGTTTTATGGTTTAAAATTGTGAACCGGAGTAGGAGCAAGGCACTGGAGCATCGTGAACTAAATATAGCTTAAGTCCTAGTGATAAAATATTTATTTTAAAAACGAAATGCGGTAACTTAAAAGGTTCATGAAATTTACCAGATATACGCAAGGGGAATATGTAACTTTTAAAATAAATCATTTTGAGTTTTAAATGATGAGTAATGACCTGTAAATTTGCTGGTTGTTACACTTTATCTCCAACTTGAAACTCCAGTGGTTTACGCCACACATCTGCGTAACTCTTCTGTCGGTCTCTTGCAGCTTGCAATCGGTTCTTAATTTGCACGATCTTCTCGGTTGTCTCACAAACAATATCCGGCCCAATAAGTTGAGCTTCTCCTACTTCAGCCCAATAAATAGGTGATCGGCACTTTCGACCATACAATGCTTCAAACGGTGCAGCCTTAATGCTTGTATGATAGCTGTTGTTGTACGAAAACTTGATCAAAGGAAAATGCTACCCATTCCAAAATCAATCACACATGCTCGAAGCATATCTTCTAGGTTCTGTATCATTCTTTCACTTTGGCCATCGGTTTGCGGGTGGTATGCGGTACTCATGTTGAGGTTTGTGCCAAAGGCATCCTGAAGTGATTGCCAAAAATTTGAAGTGAATCTGCTGTCTCGGTCAGAGATGATAGATATTGGCGCGCCATGCCTTGAGACTACTTCCTTCACGTAAAGTCTAGTTAGCTTGTCCATACTGTAGTTCCCTTTGATGGGTAGAAAATGTGCAGATTTAGTTAGTCGATCAACTATTACCCAAATAGCGTCGAAATCGGTTGAAGTCCTTGGAAGTTTTGTGATGAAGTCCATAGCAATCCGTTCCCATTTCCATACGGGAATCTCAGGTTGTTGTAGAAGACTAAATGGTTTCTGATGTTCGACTTTAACTTTAGAGTACGTAAGACACTTGCGGACATAGTCGGCAATGTCAGCCTTCATATTCGGCCACCAATATAACTCCTTGAGGTCGTGATACATCTTGTCAGATCCTGGGTGTACAAAGTACTTTGCCTTATGAGACTCAAGCATAATTAAGTCTCGCAGTCCTCCAAAACGTGGTACCCAACTTCTTCCTTGAAAACATAAAGTTCCATCTGAACATTTCTTAAGCTTCTTTTGTATCATGCCGTAGAGGTTGTCACTCTTGAGGTCTTCTTATTTCACGGCTTCTTCTTGTGCCTGAAGAATCTGGGCGGGAAGGTTTGAATTGATAGTCAAAACCAAAGCTCGAACTCGCAGCGGCTTCAACCGTTCCTTACGGCTCAAGGCATCAGCCATGACGTTCGCTTTTCCTGGGTGGTATCGGATTTCACAGTCATAGTCGCTTAACAGTTCCAACCATCATCGTTGTCTCATATTCAACTCCTTCTGATCCAAAATATGTTGAAGACTCTTGTGATCGGTAAAGACAGTACACTTCGTACCGTATAGATAGTGTCTCCAAATCTTAAGTGCAAAAACCACAACTCCTAATTCTAAATCGTGCGTGGTATAGTTCTCCTCATGAGTCTTAAGTTGTCGGGAAGCATATGCCATGACCTTCCCTCGTTGCATCAAAACTGCTCCGAACCCTTGGTGTGATGCATCGCAATAGACCACGAAATCTTCAGCTCCATCTGGCAACGCTAAAATTGGTGCACTACAAAGTTTCTGCTTCAGGGCTTGGAATGCTTCTTCTTCGTCCTTTCCCCATTCGTACTTCTTATCCTTTTGAGTTAACGTAGTTAACGGTTTAGCTACTTTGGAGAATCCCTCGATGAATCTCCTGTAGTATCCAGCCAATCCCAGAAATTGGCGAATTTCTGTAGCGTTAGAAGGCGTTGGCCAATTCTCAATAGCTTCGATCTTCGCGGGATCCACATGTAACCCTTTACTGTCAATCACATGACCAAAGAATTGTGCCGTGCGAATCCAAAATTCACACTTAGAGAATTTCACGTACAATTTCTCTTCCTTGAGTAACTTAAGAATTATCGTCAGATGCTGCTTGTGTTCTTCTTCACTCTTGGAGTAGATCAAAATATCGTCGATGAAGACTATAACAAACTTGTCCAGATATGGTTTACACACTCGGTTCATGAGGTCCATGAATACAGCAGGTGCGTTTGTCAAACCAAAGGGCATCACTTGAAACTCATAATGGCCATATCAAGTTCTAAATGATGTCTTGGGAATATCCTCTTCCCGGACTCTGAGTTGATGATAACCTGATCGTAAGTCTATCTTGGAGTAGAAACCTGATCCTTGTAATTGGTCGAATAAGTCGTCGATTCTCGGTAGCGGGTATCGGTTCTTCACTATTAACTTATTCAGTTCACGATAGTCAATGCACATCCTTAATGATCCATCCTTCTTCTTCACAAATAACACTGAAGCTCCCCAAGGCGAGGAACTTGGTCGAATAAACCCTTTATCTAACAACTCTTGCAGTTGGTTAGACAGTTCTTGCATCTCTGTCGGCGTTAGTCGATACGGTGCACGTGCTACGGGTGCAGCTCCCGGCACTAAGTCGATTTGGAATTCCACTTGTCGAACTGGTGGGAGTCCAGATAGATCTTCGGGAAATACTTCGGGAAAATCACGCACAATTGGAACATCCTCAAGTCGCTTCTCTCCTGACTTCTTCTTAGCCACATGTGCTAGGAATGCATGACATCCATTCTCGATGTATTTCAAGGTCTTGATACAAGATATGATATTCAAACGGGTTCCACTACGGTCTCCTCGGATAATCAAGGTTCCACTACGCCCAAATCAGCGGACTCCGCAGACGAAGAAAACGCATGACGACCTACTAGGGAAGAAGCAGCAAACTGATTCAGCCGCTAAGCCGCCCTCTGGGACAACCAGTGCGCCCAAAAGCCTAGGATCATACTCAGATCTGGCTTTTACTCCAGTAGAACCGATCACAAGGACTACCCATGCTACTACAACAACTACTAGCACGGTAGATCTAATGTGCACTCCTCTCACCATGCCGGAATTAAACTTCACTGAACCACCAAATGCGCCTATCCGAAACAAGGATCTTGTTTTGGAAACAGACACCCTCGCGCTAGAAGGAGTCACACCTGAACTAGCGCCAAGTGATTTCGTATCTCAAAACTACGAAACCTTGGCTGCACTCATGCGAGAGGAGGCGAAAAAGAGGTCAAGTCAAAGTCTGCACGCCAGGCTCAACTTCGACCCTGAGCATGAAGCATCCCCACCGCGCTACCGAAAGGAAAGACGTGAGAAGGATAGCCGCAAACACCCAGTGTTTACTAGGATTGGAAGGAAGGTTATGGATGACGAAGCAGCCGACTTTTAGTATCTGGAGGAGCATGAAGATGGGGAACGGCGCGCCAATGTCCACACTAGGCTTGGTAGTCGCAGGGTTCATGATAGGCTTGGGCGACGGTGTTCCCCAAGCGAAAGCCCTTCAAGCTCTGATTCCGAGGATAGTCGACGCAAGCGCCACAGAGGAGCAAGCTCGGATTCCGATGATAGTCGGCGCAAGCGTCGCAAAAGAGTAAGCTCATCCTCAAGTGACTCCTCGGACAACGAGGACAAAGAAACAGGACACTGGAAATCAAGGGAAAAACACCGCGACCAGGAGGACGAAGACATGTCTCATCCCTGGCGCCGCCAAAAGGTTGATGCGTTTACTCGGCGCATCAGCGATTTTTCGGAAAATAAGAGAAGGCGCATGCCCGCTAACGTCAAAACTTATGATGGGACAGGTGATCCTGATGATCACCTAAAAATTTTCGAATCAGCAGCCACTATCGAAAATTGGCCACAACCTGTGTGGTGCCACATGTTTAACTCTACATTAGTAGGGAATGCGCGCAACTGGTTTAGTAAGCTTCCACGCAGAAGCATCGGTGGGTTTGAAGAGTTGCGAAAGGCGTTTCGTTTAAACTTCACTCAAAGGAAGAAGTGCTCCAAAAACCCTGTCGAGCTCGCTAGGGTAAAACAGCGCCAAGGGGAATCCACAAGCGCTTTCATGGAGCGCTATAAGGACGAATGCATACACGTCAAGGCGTGCCCAGAAATACTAAAGATATCAGGGTTTATGAACGGAATCAATAACCCAGATCTGATAAAAAAGTTAAACGATAGGGTTCCCCAAACCTTTGACGAACTCATGAAGCGCACGAGGTCCTTCATCCAAGGAGAAGCAGCCGCTGCGGATAGCAAGAAAGGCTACTCGAATCATAGGTCACAAGAAGAGCCAAGGAGACAATCCAATGACCAGAGTGGCAATCGTAACAAAAGCTATCGCAGTCAAGGGGGCGGACGGGGAAACGACAAGTACACCCCACTAACGAAAACTCCAAAGGAGATATTTGCGACGGAAGGTGCGAACTTTCCAAGACCCCCACCTATGCGCACCCCCGAAGATCGGCGCGTAGGGAACGGATACTGCGAATATCATGGACAGAAGGGCCATACAACTAATGACTGCATCCAACTGCGCCAACTAATAGACAAGTTAGTAAAAGAAGGCAGATTGGACCATCTCGTTAAAAACATTAAGGACGGGAAAGACAAACAGAAAACTGGGGGCAAGAAAGAAGCACCCAAGGACAAGGCTGACACAATCTACATGATACAATCATGGCAGCGAAAGACTAGGCAAAAGGTCAGCCAGAAATTTTCCCATGGAAGCGAAATCTCTTTCCCCACCTTGGCTGCGGACAACGCAGTGGCAGAACCACTCACCATTGAGATAAATGCGGGGGGTCACGATATCCACCGCATGTATGTTGATGGAGGGGCATCAGCGGATATAATGTATGAGCATTGTTACAAGAGATTGCGCCCTGAGATACAAAGACAGTTAAGCCCAGCCACGACTGCGCTTACTGGCTTTACAGGAGAAAAGATATGGCCCATGGGACAACTGCGACTACTAGTCGCTGTTGGTAATAAGGAACACTCCACGACAGCCTGGATGAACTTTATGGTGATCAGATCTCCTTCGCCATACAATGGCATTATTGGAAGGTCAGGAATTTCGGCGATGCGCGCGGTACCGTCCACAGCACATGGGATGCTCAAATTCCCAGTAGAAGGCGGCATTGTCACCATCTACAACAACGCTGCGCCACCAGGAGAGTGTAACACGATTACATGTGAAACGACGCACACCCCAGAACAGAGCGCAGCTAAAGTACCAAACCTAAAGGTTGCAATTCACCCTGAATACCCGAAGCAAGAAGTATCGATTGGAGGATCGTTGTCTGACAAAGGTAGAGCGGCCGTGTGCGCGCTCTTACAAAGGAATCTGGATATCTTCGCATGGGAACCAAAGCACATGACTGGTGTGCCACGTTCGATTGTAGAACCCAAGCTAAAAATCCGACAAGGATATTCCCCAGTAAGGCAGAAAAAGCGCGGCCAGGCTCCAGAGCGCGCAAAAGCCATTCTGGAAGAAGTACACAAACTTGTGGACGCTGGCATCATGCGAGAAGTCTATTACCATGATTGGCTCTCCAATCCAGTATTGGTCAAGAAGAGCGATGGTAGTTGGCGGATGTGTGTAGATTTCACTGACCTTAACAAAGCATGTCTACAGGACTGCTACCCACTACCAGAGATAGACTGGAAGGTGGAATCTCTGTGCGGATATCCCTTTAAATGTTTCTTAGATGCATACAAAGGGTACCACCAAATCCAAATGGCTAAGGAAGACGAGGAAAAAATAGCCTTTCACACAAGCCAAGGCGTCTTTTGTTATACAAAGATGCCTTTTGGCCTGAAGAATGCGGGCGCCACCTACCAGCGACTGGTAGATAATGCATTTGAAAAGCAAGTGGGCCGCAACCTAGAGGTCTATGTGGACGACCTTGTCATAAAAATCCATACTGAAGATGAAGTGGTGCGCGATATTGAAGAAACATTTAGAACACTACGAAATATCAACATGAAGTTGAATCCTAAGAAATGCACTTTTGGCGCTACAGAGGGCATGTTCCTAGGATATTTGATAGAACCAGATGGCATTAAGCCATGCCCAGAAAAAACAGAGGCTTTCATCCAACTTCCTTCACCGCGCACGTTGAAAGAAGTTCAATCTCTGAATGGAAAGCTAGCCGGTTTGAACAGATTCCTGTCCAAATCAGCGGATAAGTCACTTCCTTTATTTAAAACACTCAAGAAGTGTACAAAAAAGGGAGACTTTCGTTGGACTACGGAAGCGGAAGAAGCTTTCACACAGCTTAAGCAACATATAGCAGCGCTTCCTAAGCTAGTCGCACCCCGACCAGGGGAGGAGTTAATCGTCTACTTATCTGCGACTCATGGAGCGGTCAGCGCAGTGCTACTGACAGATAGGAACTTGATGCGTGGTTTTGTGACCTTACAACAGGTTTTACCTCTCAAGGGATCTCAAGAGGCTTACAACCCCACCAGGCAGTGTACCTGACCGATGTAGTATAGTGTAGTGGCAAGTACGGGGGATTGATCGTTCTCCACAGGGAATAGTGTCGTTAGGATTGAAAAACTACTCTAATAGGTCTAAGGGTGAGGGAAGATTCTTTTTGTATTTTTATATTTTATGAAAAGCAAGTAAAATCTCGGGTTTGAAGGAGTAGGCGGAATTAGTTGCTAGTCAACTAACCCAAATAACTACAAATGCAAATAAAATAAAATAACTGAAAATGAAAAGGTGGTGAAACTTATATGGAGAGAAATGTGTTTACTTAGATTTCCTTACTTCCTAACTATCTTTTACCGGTTGATTAGTGTGTATTAATTGCGTGGATGACGGGTGTATTCCTTAATACCAATCGTGGGGTGGCGTACGTACTTCCCCAACTCTATGAGCTCCTACTTCACTCCTATGTCGAGCCGGCTAGGAAGCTCCTAACATGGGATCACTAGAATTCGCTCATGCATTAAATACAACCATAATAACCTAGTACGCATTGGTTCATGTTTCTTAAGACGTTCAAGCAAATTGCCGTATAGGAGGTTAGCCAGTTTTCTTAAGCCTAACATCGATAAACAATCATCCAATATAATTAATAACACACTAATAACCAATAATCAATAGTTAGGTTTCATTAGATCTAAGCAAACACAAGATAAATCTAGCCTAGCATGTTAATTAAAAGACAAGAACAAGATATAATCAAACAACACATAGACATATTGATTGATTAAATGACTACTTATCTTCAATTAAACATGGGAGATCCAAGGGTATGAAAACCCTTAAAAATGGCAGAAATTCGTCTTAGGGTTTCTCCTCCAAAGTTACACACAATAAGTTCCACACAATGAATAAAAATTGCAAAACTATATATAGAGTTTAGTAT
The DNA here is from genome assembly GCA_021014915.2 of Artemisia tridentata subsp. tridentata. NCBI lineage: Eukaryota > Viridiplantae > Streptophyta > Magnoliopsida > Asterales > Asteraceae > Artemisia > Artemisia tridentata. The sequence goes on along the minus strand of CP139502.1, from coordinate 345,108,312 downwards.
CTGACGGCGTCACGTTGTAGAAGTTGACGCCGTCACCTCGCCGCTTTTAGGGTTCCCGGATGGCCTTCCTGACGCCGTCCCTCTTTAGTCCTCCAAAATCCTCCCTGGCTTATCAAGGCTTGACGCCGTCAGAAATGTGCTTGACGCCGTCTCGCTTTAACTTAAACCGTGATGGCCTTGATCACCTTAAAGGGTGACGCCGTCAGAATTCCCTTGTAAAATTCCCTGGCTTATCATGTGTATTTTTCATATCCACCACTTTTGCCAAGCCATGACGCCGTCAGGAGCAATCCTTGACGCCGTCAGGAGCACTTTTCCAGCAACATTGGAGACTTTGTCGTTTTCTTCACTTTTATGCTCCAAAAACGTCCAAAATGCTTCCTTTTCCAGATTTCGCCTCCAAAGTACCTAAAATGACAAAAGGAACGATTTAGGGCAATATTTGATTAAATAAATACGATTTAGGGCTTAAATGACCCCCTAAAAGTGGTTCACTTTTCGCTTCATCAAATACCCTTACACTTGAGATTTGCTTGTCTTCAAGCAAATGCGCTTTTATTCTAATCAAAATACAAGTTAGGAGTCATTTAAAACTAATATAAAAGTAATTACAACAAATAGTCGTTTCACTTTAATCATAATAAGCACGGAGATTATAAACTAGCACCTCACAAGTAGTGTTTAGATACTCACATCTCTCAGGTGTCATCAAAATAAATCTCATAAATGAAAATGGATAATATCTCTCACTACTTGTCATAGCAAATAGATTACCATAGGCTTGGGAAAGGATCAAAAAACCTCCTCCACTAGGCGTAAGCACCTAAGATAAACTATCAAAGAGGGCTTTTAAACGGGTTATAACGTTAGGTGTAGGGATATGATAAACACGGATTTGTTGGATAAGGGATATTTTACTGGTGGCGAGTTAAAGATCTTGATTAATTACATGTACTATACAATGTTGCTAAGCCAAGACTCGACTCAATCTTAAGCTAAAAACAAAATAACAAAAACATAAAATAAACATAAAATGAAACGGGATGGTAGTCCGTATTTTTTTCTACTTTTCTTTTTCTCATTTTTTTGTATTTTTCTTGATTTTTTTTTTTCATACACTCTTGCCCTACCATCCAAAATAATACATCATAGGGGCGTTGCATTCCCCTTACACTTGAACTTTTACATAACTTTACAAATAACTATTCTAATGACTCGAATTAAGATAATCGAAAAACTTGGAGTACTTTTAAAATATTTAGCACATATGGGGGTAATAAAGTTGTTCCTCCCCATTACTCCATTACACTAGTACTTTACCCATGAGTCCCAATCGTCCCAAAACAATATGTACAAGGATATGACTCGACTTAGCAACCATGTAATCAATTAGATAATTAACTTGGGGTTTAAACAAATGTTGTCACAATAATGCACTAAAAATGAGTGCATACAAGGTAGGCTAAGGCGATTTGGGTGTACATTTAAGTGGGGTGTAAACAAATTCTTCCTTTAAGTAAAATGCTTAAAGGTCGAACGAAAAGATAGGCTCTGAGGGGTGTACTAGGGGTATCGTGTACTAAAAATAAGTACAACGCAAAGGGTGTGGGAGAATTACTTGACCAATGTAGCCAAAGTAATTATAACAAAAACACAGGTGTAAAACAATGGGTTAATCCTAATGCCTCTTATCATGTAGTAAATCTAACTACACGAATGTAGTCTCACTTGTGGCCTCGGAATGGTCCTAACGCAAGTTCTAGAATCTAAGTGCTAACGGTACACACATCATAGCATAAATGCTTTTCCTACCAATTCTAGGGGCGAACCTCACATATTTGGGGGTGGAAAATTTTTTAGTGGTACGGTTTTGTGCTAGTCATATAACTCCTATCCGTGAGACGCTCATTAAGATCAAAGTTTCACTCCTATATGTTGTAAAAAAATTTAAATTTGGCACTAAAATTGCCCTAACAGGTATTTCTCTCAGTTTTATTACACATCTACTATTAAACAAACAAAAATCAAGCGTAAAAGCATTCTCTAATCGTACTTTACCCCCCCTTACACTTAAGATGAACATTGTCCCCAATGTTCAAATAACAAGATGTAAAAGTAATAAGGTAAAAGAATGAAATCAAATACTCCCCTGATTCGCTCGGTGGATAAAGGGGTAACATGGTTAGATCTTCTTCCAAGAGAATGTAGAAGCTTTACGACTAATGCATCGCCAAAAGCTTGATTCAACAAACATCTCCTTGTCCAAAATAACCTGTTAAACCTGAGAAAACAAACACGAAAAACCTGCATAACATCGGCGGGATAAATTCTATATAAGGATATAATGCTTGTGGAATGATAATTTTGCAGATTCCTGGAGTTTATAAGTTATAAATTTAATAAAAACTTTTTATGAAAACAAAACTTTCAAAAATTTCAGAAAATTAAAACCTGACGCCGTCAGGTTGTAAATCCTGACGCCGTCTGAAATGATCTGACAGATTTTTCATGTTAAGTTTCCGGAAAATTTCTGGAAAAACCTATAACTTACTTCCTGGAATTCCTGCAAAATATCATTATGACTCGATACAAGCATTTGATTCAAACAAATACTAATATGTATGTTAATTTAATATTATTACGATTCATGTTCATTTGTTCTAATAAACCGATTTGGATTTCCCTTACACTTAACTTTTGCAAAATACCTTTATATGTAGTTAAGACGAAGTTAAAAACAAGATAAAGCATTTTCACAAATTAGTTTTGAACATGAATCAATAATAATAAAAATTAAACATACATACGGAAACAAATAAAATCAAACAAACAACTAAATAAATAAACAAACAAATAAAGCTTGGGTTGCCTCCCAAGAAGCGCTTTTCTTTATTAACGAGTCTTGTAGCTAGACTCAAAGTCACGTACATTACGTGATTCCATCATTGGTCACGGTTTCTAGGCCATTCTCATTTCCGGTTTTATATTCCGGTCCTAATTTCAAACAATCCTTGTAGAAACCGGATATCCTTCCCATAACATAGTCTACTCCTTTATTTCTATCCTCATCATTCCTATAGTAGACCGCTTGCTTAAGCTCCTTCTCAACATTTGACAAGTGTTGGAATTGCTCTATCTTATATGGCATTTGGTAGTTTACCTCATCGGTCTCATCCTTAAATCTAACTAACCCTAAGGAAGGTTCATAAGTCATTCTAGAGACCTCAACAAATGGTTTTCCAAAAACTACTTGAGTTAAGGATGCATCGACTATTGGGCGGATATCTTCTACAATTACAAAGTCGGTGACATAGGTGAAGTTTCCTACATAAACCGGTAATCCCTTAACTCTTCCCGTGAAGTTACTCATCCAACCCTTATCAGGGAACATCCTATACCCAAGTTGATTTTTCATTATTAAGTTGTAGTGGGCTCTAGTCATGATGTTTATGGGCGATCTAAGGTCGATGTAAGCTTTCCACAATTGCAAATGTCCGATGTTGCATGGTATGTTGAGATTAGAAGGGTCGCCTATCTTTATAATTGGTCTACCTAGGAAGTATGGTGTCTCGGGGTCATCGAATAAGTCTGTATGATATGCGCGCTCTTCCTTAGTGGGTAGCCTATTGAAGTAGTCCTCATCATCGTCTACTTCTTCAATCTCACTTTTCCTAACTTCTTTATCAACCTCGACTTTCTTAACCTCATCCTTAGGTTCACTATTATCCTCATTCCTATCAATTGGTTTAATAGTGACAATGTTGACGAAGTGGACGTGTTTGGATGAAGAGGGGTCTTTTACTTGAGGTCCGCTATTTGTGTTCCTAGCGTCCTTATGTGGAGGTGATAGCACTTGGTTATTGAGGGCTTTCAATAAGTTGTCAATTTTATTGGTCATCTCCGTTTGTTGTTGATTGAATTCGGATTCAAACTTGGCCAAACGAGCTTCTTGAGATGTCATAAATTGGGTCATTAATCCTTCAAAGTTATTGGTACTACCATAATTGTTGGAAGGATTGTTATTGAAAGTACGGTTCGAGTTGGAACCGCTTGATTGGAAACGATTAGGTGGGTTGGAAGAATTGGTTTGTTGTGCGTTTTGGTTTTGTTTCCACCTAAGGTTCGGGTGATTTTTCCTTGAGGGGTTGTATGAATCACCGTAGGGGTTTGGCTCGGGTTTGAAAGTGTACCACTTGTCTCCCGCTCCGTCGGTACGCGAGGATGCGTAGTCCGCAAAAGCTTGTTCGGGGAGTTCCATGCAATCACGAGTGTCGTGGGGACCACTACATAATTCGCATGAAGAAGTGATTTTGTTCACTTGGCTTGAAGGTTTAGGAGCCTCGTAGGATTTCATGAGAAACTTGACTTGGTCTTCAAGTTCTATGATCCTACGGTCGGAAGTTCTTGAATTGTTCGAAGGCAAAGATATTGCCTTGACCTTTTTATTCAAATCACGGGGATCACTCCAACTTTCGTTGTCATAAAGAGCAAGATCTTCTAGGAGAGTCCATGATTGTTCCGCACTTAGATCACGTAGCTTACCACCAGCCGATTAGTCAATGGTTTGCCTCGTGGAGAGATTGATATGGTCATAGAAGATTTGGACTTGGAGCCAAAGTTCTATGCCATGGTGAGGGACTTTTCGGAGTAAGTCCTTGAATCGAGTCCATGCCTCGTAGAGGGTTTCGCCTTGACGTTGTTGGAACATCAAGATATCATTCCTTAGCTTGGTAGTTCTTCCTGGTGGGAAAAACTGAGCAAGGAAACGAGTGGTAAGATCATCCCAAGAGGTGATGGAACCTGCGGGTAGACGCTCTAGCCATTGACTAGCTTGGTCCCGTAAAGAGAATTGAAAGAGACGCAGTCGGGTCGTCTCTCGAGTGGCAACATCAAGGTCTATGGAATCAACAATTTTGAGAAAGTCCTTGAGATGTTGATTAGGATCTTCTGAACGAAGTCCATGGAATGCGCATCCGCTTTGCACCAACCGGATGGTGTCGGATCGCAAGGGAGTGACATTGGCTCCTTGAGTGAGCTCAATGGTGTTTCGATAGCCATGGTGGCTAGGACGGGAGTAGTCTGCTAAGGTACGGGCTCTAGGAGGTGGGTGTTGTTGTGGTGGTGGGTTGTTGGGATCAAGGATATTACCACCTTCCATGATGTCGGATGGTAATGGTTACGAACAAAGAAACGAAGAAAAAAGATAGACTAAAGAAAACCTAGAAAAATAAAATAAAAAATCTCACTAGAAAGGAATCTAGTGAGTAGACCTAATAAAATAAAAATTCAACCTAAACAATAACTATTCCCCGGCAACGGCGCCAAAAACTTGATGCGTGGTTTTGTGACCTTACAACAGGTTTTACCTCTCAAGGGATCTCAAGAGGCTTACAACCCCACCAGGCAGTGTACCTGACCGATGTAGTATAGTGTAGTGGTAAGTACGGGGGATTGATCGTTCTCCACAGGGAATAGTGTCGTTAGGATTGAAAAACTAATTTAATAGGTCTAAGGGTGAGGGAAGATTCTTTTTGTATTTTTATATTTTATGAAAAGCAAGTAAAATCTCGGGTTTGAAGGAGTGGGCGGAATTAGTTGCTAGTCAACTAACCCAAATAACTACAAATGCAAATAAAATAAAATAACTGAAAATGAAAAGGTGGTGAAACTTATATGGAGAGAAATGTGTTTACTTAGATTTCCTTACTCCCTAACTATCTTTTACCGGTTGATTAGTGTGTATTAATTGCGTGGATGACGGGTGTATTCCTTAATACCAATCGTGGGGTGGCGTACGTACTTCCCCAACTCTATGAGCTCCTACTTCACTCCTATGTCGAGCCGGCTAGGAAGCTCCTAACATGGGATCACTAGAATTCGCTCATGCATTAAATACAACCATAATAACCTAGTACGCATTGGTTCATGTTTCTTAAGACGTTCAAGCAAATTACCGTATAGGAGGTTAGCCAGTTTTCTTAAGCCTAACATCGATAAACAATCATCCAATACAATTAATAACACACTAATAACCAATAATCAATAGTTAGGTTTCATTAGATCTAAGCAAACACAAGATAAATCTAGCCTAGCATGTTAATTAAAAGACAAGAACAAGATATAATCAAACAACACATAGACATATTGATTGATCAAATGACTACTTATCTTCAATTAAACATAGGAGATCCAAGGGTATGAAAACCCTTAAAAATGGCAGAAATTCGTCTTAGGGTTTCTCCTCCAAAGTTACACACAATAAGTTCCACATAATGAATAAAAATTGCAAAACTATATATAGAGTTTAGTATCTGACGGCGTCACGTTGTAGAAGTTGACGCCGTCACCTCGCCGCTTTTAGGGTTCCCGGATGGCCTTCCTGACGCCGTCCCTCTTTAGTCCTCCAAAATCCTCCCTGGCTTATCAAGGCTTGACGCCGTCAGAAATGTGCTTGACGCCGTCTCGCTTTAACTTAAACCGTGATGGCCTTGATCACCTTAAAGGGTGACGCCGTCAGAATTCCCTTGTAAAATTCCCTGGCTTATCATGTGTATTTTTCATATCCACCACTTTTGCCAAGCCATGACGCCGTCTGGAGCAATCCTTGACGCCGTCAGGAGCACTTTTCCAGCAACATTGGAGACTTTGTCGTTTTCTTCACTTTTATGCTCCAAAAACGTCCAAAATGCTTCCTTTTCCAGATTTCGCCTCCAAAGTACCTAAAATGACAAAAGGAACGATTTAGGGCAATATTTGATTAAATAAATACGATTTAGGGCATAAATGACCCCCTAAAAGTGGTTCAGTTTTCGCTTCATCAGAATTCTCTACAAACGCCGGTATATTTTGTAAGCAAAGTGATCGGTCCCGAACGATCAACTAAAATCAACCACGGATGTGGTCAAATAAAGTCAAACAATCTAGGCCACAATCTCCCTGGAGTGTAGTGTTTTCCTGGGTCGTTATATCCCAGCGAAGCGTGAAATTGTGTTTAGAACGATTTGTGATCAAGTGAAATTGAACGGATTTAACAATTGATTGATATGGTGATTATACTACAAGATTATAGATGAAAATGACTAAAACAAACAATATTAACAAGTACGTGAAACAAAGATATCTAAAAACGTATTAAATCCTAAAGACGTACGTTAATGTTAAAAACTACGTAACCGCGCAAAATAAAAAATGAAATTTGAGCTACGCTAGTCCTACGGGCGTGAAATTAATTTTCCTACGAACTAGATGACAAAAGAAAATTTTAGAAAAAAGAAAATTGAAATTTCAATAAAAACTCTATTTATTATGATTTAATTACTAATTAACTCTAATTAAATTCTAATAAATATTAAAACTATTCTAAAAATTCCGAAACTTTTTTTAACAACTATTACAAGTTAAGATGGTCCTAAGAAAAATATAAAAACTGGAGGCACAGTAGAAAAATAAGCAGAAAATAAGCCAAATAAGCAAAATAAGCTAAATGGACTACCACTACTATATAAATAAAATGTGCAACATATAACTTTGAAAAGACCCAAGGGCAACTGGCATCCAGGTACACCCTTATCACTCTCCAAGGGGGGAGGTCTCAGGTTCGACCCCTGCCTCTCCCCTTTTTGCTAAACATTTTTTTTTGAACTTTTTCTTTTTGAGAACTATTTATACACTGAAAACAAGCAACTTTTGTGAAGACCACTTATTTGAAACTCAAAAATAAGCCATTTGTGAGCTTATGTTCTCAACAGTAAGCTTTTGGAGCTTGAAATGAGATTTTTAGATAACAAAAGCTAATTAATAAGCTACTAAAGTGAAAATGAGATGAAAATATACTGAGACAAGTGAATGTAAGCTAAAACTAACAAATAAGCACACTGAATAGCTCAAATAAGCAGATGCAAGCAAAATAAGCAAATCCAAATTTCAATCAAACCAACAGGCCTGTGAGGGCTAATTGGCAGTCCAAAATAAGCTGGGGCAAAAGCTCTAAGACCAAAAGTGAGCTTGGATTCAGTAAGCTAGTACAACTAGCTTCCCAAAGAACCAAATGTCTCAGGATAAGCTCAAGTAATGAACATGATAGAAACCCATTAAATAGGCTTGAGGTACTCTGATGCTCTATACCAAACAGTCAACAGATATAAGCCAAAAGCCAATCCAATAAGCTCACAAACTAGAGACTATGGTGGAACAGCTTAAATGATCTCAAAAGAACTTAAACAAACTAAAATTGGAACATGCTCAAGCTTTTGCAAGCTAAATTGACCAACTGTGGTGAGGTTTTAGAGTTCAAGTGAGATTTTAGACATAAGCAATCACCACAATTAAGCACTTGAGCATGAAACAAAGCAAATATAAACAAATGCAAACTCAGGAACACATATCAACTAAAAATCAACTACAAGATAACAATGGATCAAACATGAACAATCAAATCAACAAGCTCCAAATACCACTGATGAACATCAGCAGAAACAGTGATTATGGGGCAATAAAAAGGGTGACAATAAGCACCTAAATAAGCACACAGGGAGAAAAAAGAAAGACACATGCACAAAGACAGTCCTATGGGCTTTCCAAATTAGCAGGAATCAAGCAATTTGATCAACCAATGGACAAGATGTGGTCACTTGAAACTGGTCAGTGGACAAAGGTCCTGGGTGCAGGGCAGGTGAATGAGCAATCAGGCCACTTTGAGCTTATTTATAGGTAAGCAAATAAGATTCAAATCCAGGTTTTCTTCTTGATTCAGATTCACAAGCAAGCAAATAACACAAAACAACAATAAATAACTACCTCCAATCTCTAATAAATCCTACACAAGATCTAGAAATTTGTTCCATTTTTCAGACATGAACTTTTTTGACTTTTTCAATTTTTGACAAACTTTGACCAAAATGAATTTTGATTGATCCTAGATGATTTAATATGATGTTATAAGCTACAATGAGGTTGAATTAAGCTAACCTAACCACTTTTGTACCAAAAATGAAGATTACATAGGCTGCAAACTTCTCAGTTCAGCAGACTCAAGCAAAAATTCAGAATTTTGACTTTTTGTGAATAACAACTGAATTTTATGATTAACCTAAACTAAAATGACCTAATGCAACATGTTTAGACTACAAACTCCTACTGAAACCACCCTTAATGCAGAAACATAGTCTGAACCAAACATCCCCTTATTGACAGATTTTGATGATTTTCAAAGGAAATGGTAGATTTAACTATGGTTTCTGATTTATATTAATCCAATAACTTAAGTTGACCTCAGAAAAACAATTTTTAACTTGTGAATTAGTACTACACTATGTTATACTAAATATGACTTAATTGGACTGATTTTACTAAGAAAGTAAGAATGAGTTTTTAAACTAACAACTATTATCTAACTAACTTAAATCAACTCTATTGATATAAATAAGTACTGAGAAATCAGAAAAACACATAAACAAACAACTTGATGCACTAAAACAAATTATGCTACAATTACACTAGAATTTGAAAACTTGGGAAACAAAAGTTGAGACCTTTAACCCTAGCTGAACAAGGGTACCCAGAGGCAGCTACAAGCTCCCAGCTTATCTCAGATAAGCTGGGTAAAGTCCATCTGCCAATTCCATTACTTGGCACTTCCAAAAAGCTTCCACAGTCTAGTGCATAAGGTTCCCTGTGATTTATTAATTTTTTTCTGTTTTTGATTTTTATTTTAGTTATCCTTTGTTGTTACTTATTCAGAGCTTATGACATCTTATGAAAAGGTTTAAACAAGCAACAGAGCACAAATTCAATTTTTGCTAAAAAACTTGAAATTTCAATTAAAACTGGAAACGAATTACAACTTGAGAGTTTGGACTGGAAACTTAAATTTGCTTGAAAGAAATGATTACAATACTTAAAAACTAAATTACATTAATAAAAACTAGCACACCCTTCAAGGGTTTACAACTTGCTATTTTTACTAATTCTAGAAAACTATGGGTCTTTGACTTGTGCTTCTTTTCTGAGACAAAACAGCCTTGGAGTTGACTTTGTGTTTTTTTTTTGAATGCATCCCAGTCCTTGATTTAAAGAGAGATTGATCATAGCCCTTGATATCACTTTGGCGCCTAAATGAAGTAGTGGATTGCCAGCGTGGCAATTGGGTCTGCTGTTGTTGGGGTTGACTTTGGTGATGGGAGGCGGTTTGGTGAGTATTGGGAAGTGGAGGGGGGAGACAAAAATGTTGGTGAAGCTTTTGCCTGGGGAAGAGTTTTGGCGGCAAAGGATAAAGAAGAAAGGTGGAGTTGACTGAGGTTGACTCCGCTTTTTTATTTCTTTTGATTTGGCCTGGGGTTCAAATGGATGAAGGGTCAAAAGGTGAGGGTTCATGGCTGGGTTTATATTAAAAAGGGTCCATCCGGGTTGTTTTTAGAAAATAAACACAAGGAACATTTTTTGTATTCTTTGGATTTTTAGGGATAAAATTGTAAGTTTCCAAAAATTATCAAAAGGATCATTTTAGACAATTTTCCATTTTTGAAAATCAAGGACTACTTTTGACAATTTTAAAAAACTCTAGGGACTAGACTTGCCATTTATGCAAATTTTGCTTATTTTCACTTGTTTTTGATCCTTTTGCATTTGAAACATATAAAAACACGATCCAATGATATTTTCTTGATTTTGAAGCATAACTGCATGTTTTTAAATGTTTTTGCAGTCAAAATGTGAAAGAAATGATGAGTATTTAGACACTCATCACAAAGCACTCAAGAAGACAGAGATTAACTACAGCCCAATGGAGAAGTTGGTCTTGGCGTTAGTATTTGCCGCCAAAAGGTTGCGTAGATACTTTCAAGCGCACCCAATAGCGGTGATCACAGACCAACCTATCAAGCAAGTTATCTCTAAACCTGACGCATCGGGGCGATTACAAAAATGGAGTGTGCTGCTAGGCGAGTATAACATCTCTTACAGACCACGCACTGCGGTTAAAGGGCAAATACTAGCAGACTTCATCATCGAAAAACCAGATACCGATGACGTTCCTCCACTGAGCAAGGTAGAACTACAAGAACCATGGGTCTTGTTCACGGATGGATCTTCATGCGTGGATGGATCGGGCGCTGGCCTTATCCTCACTAATCCAGAAGGAATGGAATTCACTTACGCACTGCGTTTTGAATTTACAGCCACGAACAACGAGGCAGAATATGAAGCCCTAATCGCCGGATTACGCATTGCAAATCGAATGGGTGTACGCAACCTAGAAGCAAATGTGGACTCCCGATTAGTAGCCAACCATGTGTTGGGCGAATATGTGGCTAAAGAGGATAACATGGTTCAATACCTCGACAAGACAAAATCACTAATCCAAGGTTTTGACAGGTTTACCATTAAACAAGTTCCTAGAGGTGAAAATAAGAAAGCGGATGCGCTAAGCAATATCGCATCTACTAGCTTTGCGCACCTGTCAAAACAAGTGTTAGTGGAGATCCTAAAGAACAAGTCCATCTCGGAGATGGAGATATCCACGGTAATAGAAGAGGAGAATCCTACGTGGATGACCCCTATTATCGAATTTATAAGCAAGGGCAAATTGCCCGACGAGCAGAAGGACGCTCGACGGATACGGCGCACAGCGCAGAGGTTCGAACTTAGAGATGGTATCCTATATCGACGCTCATTCCTACAACCATGGCTTCGGTGCGTTGGACCTCTTCAGGCAGGTTACGTACTCCGAGAGATCCACGCTGGGTCATGCAGTATGCATTCAGGACCACGGTCCGTTGTAGCAAGAGCATTGCGCTCAGGATACTATTGGCCTACTATGCACCGTGATGCGTGCGATGTGATAAAGAAATGCAACGACTGCCAAGTTCATAGACCCATCCCGCGCAGACCACAACAAGAGCTAACACCTATCAATTCTCCATGGCCATTCTATAAGTGGGGTATTGACATTGCGGGTCCCTTCCCTGTCGAAGCGGGAGGACTGAAATTCCTTATTGTCGCAATAGACTACTTCACTAAGTGGATTGAAGCAAAAGCAGTAGTGACAATCACAGGCAATCAAGTAAAACGCTTTGTTTGGGAAAATATTGTGTGCCGCTTTGGATTACCTGGGGAAATTGTTTCGGACAATGGAAAACAATTCCGTGATAACCCGTTCAAGGACTGGTGCGCAGAGCTAAATATCACACAACACTTCGCATCAGTCAAACACCCACAAACCAATGGTTTAGTTGAGCGCGCAAATCGTAGTCTAGGCGAAGGAATTAAAGCGCGCCTAGACAAACACAAAGGAAGATGGGTGGACGAATTGTCGCATGTCTTATAGGCGCACCGCACGACAATCAAAGTTAGCAATGGAGACACTCCTTTTTCCCTTGTCTACGGGACAGAAGCTGTCATACCAGCTGAAATTGGGATGCCAACTATCCGCACCGCGGAAGTTAATGTCGCGACCAATGACGACGAACGACGAATAGACTTGGACCTATTGGAAGAAAGGCGCGAGCGCGCAGCTATACGTGAGGCAAAAACCAAGTCAAAGATGAAGGGATACTACGATGCTAAAGTTCGAAGCACCTCATTCAGACCAGGCGACTTTGTGTATCGCGCTAATGATGCAAGCCACGCAGAAGACACAGGTAAACTTTGACCAAAGTGGGAAGGACCCTATGAGGTCATTGAAGCACTAGGACAAGGCGCGTACAAGCTGCGTGACATGGATGGCCGTGAGCTACAACGCACATGGAATATCTGCAATCTCAAGAGATGCTATCTTTAGGAAAGGTTACGACCCAATACACGGACACCTCCGCACTTTAGTAAGTGCTCAATAAATATCCGTGTATTTACATTTTTGTTTCATTTAGACAAATGTTTTATCTTTTTACAAAAACCTGCAAGTATTAATAAAATGTTGCGGTTTCTAGCTAACTCCGTGACACACTTTACTTTATTGCTTACATATCATTTATGTCTCAATACTGTTTGTTACATTATCTTTTGCCTACATGGCGTGCATGCACCAATTAAAAACCCACGATGGTAAAAGGATGAGTAAACCTACTAAATGAATCGTTGAGTAAGAGGGTTGCAAACCCATCAACATCGGATCACGCATCCTTGTTAAACACCTTACTCTCAAGACGTTGGAGTAAGTTCGATGTGTACCCCACGACGGATACACATCAACGCACACTGTGCGCGTTTAACAAATTAGGAGTTAAGACAATTAACCCCTTAAGATGGTATTCGCAGCACGCTGCAATCCATACACTTGTGCACCCCACGATGGATACACAACAACTTGTGCATTTCATACACAATTATGTTATACACGATCATGTCATACACGACTATGTCATAAATTACATACACGATTATGATATAAGTGATTATAAATCCTTGTAACCTTTTTTAAATGTGTTTATACAAACGGTTTGATTCTTAGACATCTTTTATGCAAAGACAAAATAACTAAGTACAAAACTTATAACCACAATCAAACTTGATACAATATGCGTACAATCGTATTTTTCTAATCAACACTTTATTATGGATAACAAGTTCATACAAGATATAGACTTAACATGCACATGTGCAACAAAATGTTAATCTATTACACAAAATTACCAAGACATGCTACGAGTACGCCTGAGCCCTGAGCTACCCGCTTGGCGCGCCACACTACCAGCATCTTTAAGCCTCTGCAACAGGTCAGCATCCTTGGGTGCTACCGTGGGCACGCTAACGGGCACTCCATCAGATATGGGAATGTGAGCCGCACCAAGACCACAAAGAATGGCTTTCCCCTTCACGCCCTTCTTCCTGGCAAGTCTCATCTCATGAGCTTCTAAAGACTCCTTCAATGGAATTTCCTTCTCAAGGGCAAAAGGGTTGAGGATGTCACGGGGACGAGCGAAAATAGGCACATGTAGCTGCGACACATCCGGCTTCAGAAAGTAGTCAAGTTGTGCCTCAGCGTCTTCGGATGAGTGCCTAGCCAAAGTTAAACCCTGCATGATCACGCCTATGGGGTAATCCTGGTCACGCTCCAGCTGTGCAATATGAGGAAGCTCAAAAAGTTTCAACTTCTCCATAGCAGCAACAAGTTCACCATAAGCGTTCTCATTATAACCAGGTACTTCGGAGGGAGACATAGCCAAAACCTTGGTCGCACACAGCTCCTCTACTGCTTCTGCCTTACCGCGCGCTAGGGCACATTGAACCACATCCCCAAACAAATCCTTGACCTCTTGAGACTCCAGCGTGGTCAAGGCAGCAAGACGCAAGCCATGGCTGATAAGCCACCTGCGCTCAGCAATGGTTGACACCAAATGAGGATACAACTCCTCATCATACTCGATGCTGAGCTTGCGCAGCTTGCTCTCCTGATTCTCCAGCGAACTCTCCACAGCCTTGCGGAATTCATCCAAGTTAGAGAAGAGTCTCCCCTTGTTTAGCTCCATATATTTCAAGGCCCAAAGGCAGGAGGCCTTGTATTCTTTTGCTCCAGTGCGCTCTTGATTCAGTTCGGCCATGAGCGACATCTTCTCATCAGCAATTTTCTGGGCGTACATAGCAGATGCCCTCACTTCAGCATGCGCATCAGCCAACTGCGCCTTCAGAATGTCAATCTCCTTGTCCTTCTGCGCAACCTGGCTACCCTCACCACCATATTGAGCCTGTAGCCGCGCAGCCAATGAAGCCTGGTGCGCAGCAGCCAACGCCAACTCCTCTATAAGGCGATTTGTTGGCGCATCTTCAGAAGATTTTTCCTCATCCACTGGACTCTTAGGCACAAATTCACCAACATATGCAGAACCAGTCTTGGGTGGTGAATTCCCAACATACGCACCATCATCAACAGCAGTTTCAGCACTGCACGCAAATAACAAAGTTACTCTATAGTACTAAACGCGGATTAAAGGACTGAAGATCTAAAGATACAAGTACTTACTTGGGGGGAGGAGTTTTATGCGATGACGCATCCTCCTCAGATGATTGCCCGACAGAAATAGCAGGGCGCTTACTTGATGTCCCTGCGCCATCATCACCAGACGATCTCTTGCGCTTTAACCCTTGGCCCTCCTCCTCAGACTCATCCATAGCACTCCCCGACGAGTCTATATGCAATAACTCCACAGGGATTTGCGACCCAGGAGCGGGAAAGCTACGCAGAGGAGTAGCCATAGTGACACCTGTGGGGACCTCCTCTGTCTCCTCTGTCTCCTCCTGCGCGATCACCATCGATCACCTGTTTCGGCTTCTCCAAGCGAACAACACCGAATAGATCCATCTCTGCGCAACAAACAACAAACAAACACAAAATGTGTTAGATAAGCTACAAAGGGAAGAACGCTTACAACTACTAAGCGAAGAGGAAGGAAGAGACAAGCACCCACCCCGGCTATTTTCATCCAAAAATGTTGGCACTTCTTCCGGACTACCGAAGTAATTGCGACTGATGCCCATGTGCACCAAAAACTCTTCTGGGTACGCTTTGATCGGTATGCGATTGGTATTTATCATATCCGCATCAGCTACGTTATACAATCCGGGGTCTGGGCGCTCGTCTCTCGGTAATGATTCTCGAGTGTAGAACTCAAAAATCCATGGGAAAAATGCACTATCAACCCAAAAGAATTTTTCTCTCCAATCCCTCAGTGCGTCTAACTTCTCCGTATAGCACTGCAGTGGCCCTGCGCGCTTGGAGAAAGATACCCACCCGTTTGACCATGACGTGTGGTAAAACGCGCGGAATAGATGAATTGTGGGTTCAATCGCCAACAGGCGACAATTTACTTCAAAATTGGTTATCTTTGCTGCACCTATATACAGTGCAGCTGGGAAATATGCAGACGATAGTGATTTAGAATATCGCACAAAAAGAGGGAGATGGCCGCACGCTGGTTAGCGAATTCGAAAAAACGCGTGTATACCCCTACTTTCCCTTGCGGGAAATTCGCTATTGACGCATTTGCTGCCGGAACTACCAGATGCAATGCGAGAGGGATGTGATAATCTGAGGTGAACTGACGAAGTTCATCCTCAGATATATCGGAATTGAAATCGGACAATTGAAGAACCATGATTAACCTTCAGTAACTCTTATAAGCGCACGCGCTATTACCTTAGTTTTTGTTGATTTTTTGATCGCTGTTCGAAGGTTTAACAATGGTGGAAAATGATGATTTTTACTGTGGTAGCCACAGTGAAAAGACGGCTAACCTTTATATAGGGTTACACATATTGGTGGATGGATGACACGTGTACCCCACTTGCCTCAATCATGTGGCTGGGACGCAAAAAGGTAAAGCACTTTTTCACCCACCCCTCACGATTTACGAAGGAGATACGGATGTACTTGGACTAGATTAATTTGTTCTTTTTAGGCGGGAAATACTTGAAACTTCCCCGCTACGCATCAAGGAATATATTTTAGCTACAATTGTTAGTCTAGCGTCCGCAATTTCGCATTGCGCACACTAGACTGGGGGGACATGATGACGTATAGTCCGCATTCGGGTCACGAACCCGACCCATACTCAAGTCCATCACGAATGGGCTATTTAGATAACGGTTTGGGCTTATGTTGGCCCAAACCCGAAGTTATTTATGGTCTTGATAGGATATCTCTTATTTATGGGATATGTATCAAAACCGACCTATGCGGGATACGCTGAGGAGTGAGGAGCACGAAACCAACTAGGGTTTCGTGTGTATATAAAGAGTCTCTCGACTCTCATCAAAGGTACGATCTACAAAACCCTAACTCTTCAACAAAACCCTAAAAACCGATTACTTACTCTCACGCCGGAGGATAATCGTGGGAGACAATCCCACGATAAGCCTAACGGTGTCTTTTTGTTTTCTTAGTGCGCAGGTCTCAAGCATTAAGATCTGATTGGTACGGAATCAAGGAACGCCCAACTTTTGTATCAACAAGAGGGATATGAACAACTCGCTCACCACAAATGATACTCGCCTGATGCTTGGATAACCAATCCATGCCAACCACTACGTCGAAGCTTCCGAGTTCAATGGGCATGAGATCGATACTAAACAAGTGATCTAGAAGGTTTAGGGTACAGTCTCGGATTACGGTGCAAGTGTCAACTAAGTTGCCATTAGCTAGTTCAATGCTATAACTAGTGTCTAGAGGGGTAAGGGTGATATCAAGTAGTGGTGAAACCGTAGAAGAAACAAAACTCATATCGGCACCGGAATCGAATAAAGTAATGTCAATAAAAATACATTTAATACTCAATCCATTCACATAGTTTGCATCTAGTATTATATAACACAAATAAAAATATTTAAGGTCAAAGCTGAAAGATAGATACTTCAAAAGTCAACAATGGACAATAATTATGGGACAGAGGGAGTAATATTTAAGAATAGTTATTTTACGTTTTAATTAGTATTTTAAAGTTATAAAAAAATGTTTATTTATAAACTAATATATTTTCTCTCTTTTACATCAAATCTAAATCCAAATTTTAATCCTAAATCCACCTACAAAACAAACGGACCCTTAATAGTGTTTCTTTTTTAAGTAGGGTCCACTTATTTCCCTTGTTTGGTATGTATCACCAAGGGATGAAAATTGATCTACTCTCCAACCAGTGGTAATAACAGATATGGACCCACTTGTATTTATGAGTCGCTTAATCCCAAAAAAAAAAAAAAAAAAAAAAAAAAAAAAGAAAAAAAAAGAAAAAAAAAAATAGGCCCTTACTCTAGAACTATCTACTATCCAACGCCCACATGACTCTTACACAAATTTAATTTTAATCTTATTTTTTCATTATTCTCTTTCTCTTGGTATAGCATATACATCCTCTATCCATGTATTCTCGAGGGCACCACCATTCAAATCACAAAAAACATAAAAATTAACTTTTGAAAAGGAGATTATTGAAAAAGACGTTGGGGGCAAGTGCCCTCCATACATTGCATGTGTCTCCGCTTATGTTGAAATAACTAACACGCAGTTAGATAAAAGGCACATGGTGGTTTATGTTTATTAAATAGTGATATATCATCTTATTACTTTAATCATACTTATAATAAGAGTAATTAAAAAGTTCGCTAATTTAATAGGAAAATTAAAAGTTGAGTACGCATAAAAAGAAAAATTGTCAAGTTGGATACATTTTCGGATCATTATTCTAAAATTTATAGAAGCTTATGAATTCTAATAGCTCTTGTTTTAGCCACTTAAAAGTAGTTTTTGAAAAGCGTGAAAGCTTTTGAGATGTCTAATTACATTAATGCCCTTATAATCCATATTAGGGGCAATTTCATATCTCCTCTCCTTTTAGTTGGAAATTTCATATATACCCAAACATGCATTAAAAACAAATCATCAAAATAGCTCCAAATCATGACGTTTTTCGCATCTTTTGCAATATTGCTCCAAAATCTTGCTTTTCTGGGTTCATTGTTCCTCATTACAATACCTTTCACCCCTGATTTCTATGCATGGTTTTATTTGAATAACAAGGTTTTTTTTTTTTTTTTTTTTTTGAGAAAGATCATGTGCCAAGTGATGTTTTATTAATTGTGGTTTGTTTGTTTTAAATATAAAAAAATGTTCTAAAAATGTCTTCTACATGTAAGCAAGGAGATATTGTTTTGAACTACGGTAGCGAATGGGTGTCCATTGATGGTAAGATACTATTAACATTATGTGTTTTAAATGAAATAATATTATGTGACAACCGGTAATTTTTGGGGACCTTTTGATATCGCATTACATATAATAGCAAATGTTTAATAATTAAGGACTGTTTTGGAATGTTTTGGGATATTGTTTTGAAATATTTGGTGTGTTATTTGGATTATTGTTAAGTGTTACGTGAAGTTTCCCTGTAGACCTTGAGTTGAGCACTACGCGAGTCGGCACGAATAGTAACCTAATAATACGTTAATTAGAAAATTATGATGTTGTGATCAAATATATGCGTTTTAAATAGTCATTTTTATTGAAAAAATGATTTTATAAAATTTGGCGCAAGTTAAAAAGTCAGACGGAAAATTTTATTAGCTAAAATGATCCCGAAAGTTAGAACGTTAACAGAATAGCAAAGTTACACCTTTGACCCTCATGCTAATAATTCACTCGCGCCCCCCTAAATTTTGTTTTGACACAAACCCACTCATAAAACCCTACCCACCCATTTCCCTAACCCTAACACACTAATACTTCTCCCTCTCCCCCTCTCCTTGTTATCGCCATATTAAACTTATGGAGTAACGTGGCTTTAATCTTAGCTTTTTAGTAATGAATAGTATTCACCTCCTCATTAGTTTTGGGATTCTTCACACTAATAACATTACTCTATTGTGGTTCTATAGTAAAGATATATTAACTTTTGCATTTTCTCTATGGTTCTTTTGCAGGTTGAGAAAGCACACAATGCTGATCTTCACTGTGTTGATTGGAATCCGATTGATGAAAATCTTATACTGACGGGGTAATAGTAACTAATAAGCATATATGAATATATGATGTCCAATTGACCCATTATTAAATGGGTCAAAGTTGATATCTATAAATGAAGCACTTGCTGAGCTCTACCGAATCATTTTTTTAGGTCTGCTGATAACACTATTCGCTTGTTTGATCGTCGGAATCTCACTACAAATGGGATTGGATCACCCATCCATATATTTGAGAATCACACTGCTGTTGTTCTTTGTGTGCAGGTTTAACTCACTAGTGTTTTTTTGCGTCTTCTATGTTTTTTAAATAATATTTGGATGTTGACAAAATTTTATTCATATTGTAGTGGTCTCCGGACAAATCGTCTGTCTTTGGAAGTTCAGCAGAGGATGGGATATTGAACGTCTGGGACCATAACAAGGTGTGTAGCACTGTAGCTTATCTTTCTTGTATAGTCCATTTGTTTATTACTTAAAGGTGGCCATTTGGACATTATCTGCAAAGTCTGAGTCTCATACATTATAAGTTGAAGTCTTATTCTAATATCTAGAGTATTGCTCTAGCAATATTGCTATTGTGATCATTGTAATGCATTATTTGTATGAGAAGATAAAAAAGATGGACAAAAAAGGGTTTAACTTCACCTGGATCGTTTTGACCTATAATTGCGCGTTTCAACTTTAACCTATTTTGACCCGTTACCAACCCAACCATCCTCCACATCTTGCGACCTTTAATATTACCTTATGTTCTTCTTTTGCTCGTCATTTTAACATTTTTTTTTTCTTGAGCAGATTGGTGAATCTTCTGGTCCAGCCTCAAAAGCTGCACAGGGCTTATTGTTCCGCCATTCTGGGCACAGGTACTAAGATCATCATTTCATTATAGAACTGTCGTTTATTGTGCCATATGGCACATATTTATGAATATATCCTGTCATGTTTCTGGGTTTTGGTGTATATTATACAACTTTATTTCATTGTTGAGAGGACTTTGGATAACATACGAATTGTAAGAATAACTTATTATGTGATGAATGTAGGGACAAGGTGGTTGATTTTCACTGGAATGCGCATGATCCATGGACAATTGTTAGCGTTTCTAATGATGATGAAAGTACCGGTGGTGGTGGAACCTTCCAGGTGAGCTTTTTCCCCTTCTTTACATATTGCATCATTCTTGAAAGTTATCGATTCATAGAGGCTACAATTTAATCTTAATTAACTATAAAGATAAGTTGGATTAGTTATATAGTAATATGGCTTTAATAATCTTAATTTACACTATTAGTTTTAATTTTTTACAAAATGGATATAAAAGGGTGCAGGTCAACCAACACGAAATCTTGACTCGACTTGTATACTTTATTTTTACTTTTTTGGACCCACTGCACGACACGTCCATTTCTCCACTCCTATTGATTAACTTTATTGTTATGAAAATGAGACAATCTATCTGCTGTTTGTATTCTTGAAACTAAATACGATCCTAATGTGTGCAGATATGGCGGATGATTGATCTAATTTATCGTCCAGAGCAGGAGGTTCTTTCGGAGCTAGATAAATTCAGATCTCACATTCTCACTTGCCCATCCGAATAGAACTCTTAGGATGTCTTAATATCGTTATGATATCAACTCAAGTATGTTGTAGGAATTTGCAGAATAGTAATCTGCATGGTGATGTTATCTTATGTATTAGACTGTTTCTAAACTCTTGTACCTCCTTAATATAAATTGCGGCATCTACTGACTTTTGGTGTTTGTCTTTGAAGTTTTTTGTATTATTTTTGGGTTTTGAAAGTATGATTATTTTAGAAACTGTTAGTTCCATGTCGCTAAAGTGTTCATTCTCGTCTGCAAACTGTTATGTGATCATCGTTTATGCAGTGAAGACTAGAATTTGTGGTGACGTGCTTATCTGACCGTGGGTTCATGGGGTTTATACCTTTTTTTATTCTCGATTTCCTACTTCTCGAAGTTGGAAAATACAGAACTTGTATTGGGTATTTTATGCTTAGGGTATATGTTGATTGCTTAATATGTGTTATTTGTGCCGACGGGTACAATTGGATTCTATGCTTGCTGCCTGTGACAATAGATTGATTTAAAAAAGCAAGAGTATCTGGAATTCTGGATGAATAGAAATAGATAAAAGCAACAGTTTGTTAATTTAGAATAGTGGTTTTGGCTTTTCTGTAATGCCTTCTAATCAATTAATCTACATTTTTTTTTTTTTTTTTTTTGGGGTTAAATGTAAATACATGCATCAAAGTTTTAACATCTTTTGGTCCTCTATTCAGTATTGACAGATTTATAAACGAATAGCTACTGAAGTAAATTCAATATAGGAGTAACATAAATAATAAATAATAACTTGAAGTGGTGACATTCAATTAAATACAACATCTCAATTTGCCCATCTCATTAGTCATTCCCACTTGGGTGGGGTGGGCGGGGTAGGCGGGGTAGGCGGATCTAGGGTGGGTAGGGGTTATGCTAGGGTAGCGGCCTTTCGTAGGATTAGGGTGGGTAGTTGGAATGTTGGGACTTTGACCGGTAAGCTCTTTGAGCTAGCCGATGTATTGAGGAGACATAAGGTGGACATTGCGTGCTTCCAGGAGACAAAATGGAAGGGTTCTAGAGCGAGGGAGGGTAACGGGTACAAGCTTTGGTACTCGGGCTCTGAGATCGCGAGAAATGGAGTTGGAGTTATTGTGTCGGCGGGTCTCAAGGATAATGTAGTGCAAGTGATCAGGAGTAGCGATAGGATCATGGCGATTACTTTGGTAATTGATGGTGAGACCGTTAATGTGATCAGCGCCTACGCTCCACAGGTGGGCCGGAGTGAAGCAGAAAAGAAGAGCTTCTGGGACTCGCTCGACGAGCTTGTAAGGGAATGCCCGTCGGAGCAACGATTGATTATAGGGGGCGACTTGAATGGTCATATTGGAGCGGGAGCGGACGGTTATGCGGGGGTCCACGGAGGATTTGGCTCTGGAGTTAGGAATGAAGAAGGACGCTCGATTTTAGAGTTTGCTACGGCTCACGACTTAGTAGTAGCGAACTCTTTCTTTAAGAAGAGTGATGTTCACTTGATCACCTTCCAGAGTGGGGGCCTCCACTCCCAGATTGACTTTCTGCTTGTGCGTAGAAGGGATCTTAGAGCATGTAGAGACTGCAGGGTTTTCCCGGGCGAGGCATGCTCATCCCAACACAGATTGTTAGCTCTGGATGCTCTTTTTGAGAGGCAAAGGCACAGGAGAGTAGCGCCCGGGTTGCCGAGGATACTATGGAAGAATTTGAACAGTGAGGCGGCAGAGTCGTTTAGAGGGAAAGTCCTTGAGGGACTTTCTATTAGGTCGGAGGACTTGACTGCTAGAGACGCGGACCAGATGTGGAACACTCTGGCCGGCATAATTAAAGACGCTGCAAAGGATTCCCTTGGTGTGTCTTGCGGGGTAGCGAGATCAAAGATGCCCAACAGCAGGGAATCTTGGTGGTTATGTGAGGAAGTGCAAGCCAAAGTTGCAGCGAAACAGGCTAGGTTCAAAGAGCTCCTTTCATGCCGAGAGGGACACCAAACTGATATTACAGGCGCAGAAGAGAGGTATAGAGTAGCGAAAAGAGAAGCGAAAAAGGCAGTAGCCCAGGCGAAGGACAAAGCGTACGAAGATTTGTACAAGAAATTAGACTCCAAAGAGGGAGCTAACGATATATTCAGGATTGCTAAAGCCCGAGAGAGAAGAAGGAGGGATTTAGGTAACATAAAATATATCAAAGATGAAGGCGGACGAACCATTGTGAACGAAGAGGATATTAGGAGAAGATGGGGAGAGTATTTTGCCTCTCTTTTCAACGGAGGGTATACGGAAGAGAGAGGAGAAGGAGAGAACCCTAGCCAACTTTCTGAGTGCTACTATTCGAGGATTAGCCAACCGGAAGTGAAGGTGGCAATACAGAAGATGGGGAGAAACAAAGCAGTAGGGCCAGACCAAATCCCCATTGAAGCCTGGAAGTGTCTGGGTGATGAGGGGGTAGGATGGTTGACTTGCCTTTTCAACAAGATCTTCTCCGGCGACAAGATGCCAGAAGAATGGAGACTCAGTGAAGTCGTTCCCATATACAAGAACAAGGGGGATGTGCAAGTGTGTAGCAACTATAGGGGCATTAAGCTTCTTAGCCACACCATGAAGCTTTGGGAGAGACTTATAGAGAGAAGATTGAGAAGAGAGACGAGGGTGTCTGAGAACCAATTTGGTTTTATGCCAGGGAGGTCATCGATTGAGGCTATTCACCTTCTCAGAAGCCTCATGGAGAAGTATAGAGAAAGACAGAAGGACCTGCATATGGCGTTCCTTGACCTCGAAAAGGCATATGATAGTGTGCCTCGAGAGTTAATTTGGAGAACTCTAATTGATAAAGGAACCCCAAGGAGGTACATCAGAGTCATTAAAGATATGTATGAGGGGGCTAAGACCCGTGTACGGTCCACAGTGGGGATCTCAGAGTTTTTCTCTGTGGAAGTGGGACTCCACCAAGGATCTGCCATTAGCCCGTACCTCTTCGCACTGATTCTTGATGAGTTATCTCGAGGGATTCAAGACGGCATACCGTGGAGCATGATTTTCGCTGACGACATTGTGGTGGTGGCAGAATCGGCGGAAAGGTTAAACAACAGACTTGAGCACTGGAGGGAGGTCCTAGAGGACAATGGTCTTCGAGTGAGCAGAGAGAAGACGGAGTATATGAGATGTGATTTTGGGAGGATCGAGTTAGGCCACCACGAAGATATGGATATCTGTATCGGTGACCGGATCCTTCCACCCAAGGAGTCCTTTAGATATCTGGGATCGATGATTCACAAATCAGGGAGGATAGACGAGGACGTAACCCACCGCATTAGAGCTGGGTGGGCGAGATGGAGGGCGGCGTCGGGAGTCCTTTGTGACAGGAAAGTCCCATTAAAGCTAAAGGGTAAATTTTATAAGGTGGCGATTAGACCGGCTATGTTGTACGGGTCCGAGTGCTGGCCTATCTCCAAAGCCCATGCTGAAAGGGTGGAGGTGGCGGAACTGAGAATGTTAAGGTGGACATGCGGTAAGACCTTGATGGACATGATCCCGAACGGAGTTTTCAGAGCTAAGCTTGAGGTCGAGTCTATTATCTCGAAGATGAGAGAAGGAAGGCTCAGGTGGTTCGGTCATGTAAAGAGGAGGCCACAATCAGCACCCGTAAGAAGAGTCGAAGCGCTAATGGTGGACGGGGTGAGAAGGAGAGGTAGACCCAAGCTCAGATGGGAGGATAGACTTAAGCTCGACATGAAGGAGTTGCTCTTGTCCGAGGACATGACCTCAGATAGGAAGGCGTGGAGAGATAGAATTAGGTTAGGCGGGTAGCTCAGGCTAGGTATGTTGGGTTTCTTTGCCTTAGCTTTAGGCCCCGTGCGTTGTCCGGCTTTGCTTCGTTTAGTTGCTTTGCCTTAGCTTTAGGCCCCGTGCGTTGTCTTGCTTTGCTTTGCTTTGTTTTGGTTGCTTTGCCTTAGCTTTAGGCCCCTGTGTTGCTCTGCTGTGCTTTGTCTTGTCTCCTTTAGGTTTGCCTGTTTGCTTTTTTGTTGTTTTTGCTTGGTTCCTTGCTCTGGCTTTTTGCTTTGCCTTTTGGGGTGTTTGCGTTTGGTGTGTTGCTTGTTTTGCTTGCTCTTTTGTCTTCTTTTTTCTGCTTTGTTTTTCTCGGTTGCTCTCCTTCCCTTGCTCTCTCACGCGCACTCATGCACCAGCCGGAGGTCTCTTTGGAAGCAGCCTCTCTACTCCCGGGTTTACCTGGGGTTAGGGGTAGGGTCTGTCTACAGTCCACCTCCCCCATACCCTGCCCCGGCGGGATTGGGTTTGTTGTTGTTGTTGTTGTTGTATTAGTCATTCCCAACACTTTACATACTGAAGTTGAAATAAAATCTCAATTTCCACAAATGATTCAGTCTTATGTTCTATAATGGCCTAAACTCGACGCCACATACAGTTAGGCCCAGCATAGTTCCTCCAAGACATGCTAGTTTCAGTTCCATGGGAATGTCTTTAATCTCGTTATTATAGACAAATTCCCAGACCCTAACCTCCATCCAGCCATCTTCTCTGCGATCTGGAACTCTCTTATCTCTGTATAAATCAATGGGTTCTGGGGCTTTAAGATAAATAATAGTGCTTTCTTTGTTATTCTTGTTGAGTAGATTCCGTGCTTTCACTGGACACTTGAGTCCCTCGCTGTTTTCTGGAAGTTGGAAGACAAGATAACATGCATAGGCTGTATCTGGGGACAACAATTCAGTTTCAATATCGCATTTGATACTAAATTTTTTGTGGCGTGGCAGCTCGACGACCTCTTCAAATCTGCATTCATAAAAAATAGTGTGATAAAGTTAGTTGAATCATGTGTGTGTGTATCCAGCATATAAACAACAGAAAACTATGACACTAAACTACCATATATACGAACCTAGACATTGTTGAAGATGGGCATTTGGTAAATTTTGCATCTGGAGATTTGTTTATCACCGCCTTTGCGGGTAGCATATGGCATTTCTTGCTGTTGACTTTGCTTAGCAAAAAGAACTGTTCAATATAGATTACCAAATTCGTGAATGTCTAACACAGTGAGTACCAATAATACAAACAGAAATCTAGAAAAAAAAAAAACCTTTTCCCCATTGTCAATAAGGACTCCAGTTGAAAGAAGCTTGTCAAGCTCCTGTTTGGTCATGGTTGACACATCATACAATGACCTCTTCATTATTTCTTGAAAGTCGCTTGGCGATTGTTGGTCCTGGTTAACGCTCGGCTCTGTTCATGAGCCGCCTGTAAAATCGAATTACCATATGCCAATGTAGAGAGTGAGTATGCGTGTCCCGGTTAAACTTTTATAATAGACGGAAGGTAACTTTTATGGACATAAATAACTATTGTGGAAATGTTATACAGACACAGAGCCTCCTTATGCTAAAGGCTCACATGGAAACTATTGAATGTATCATTTTTGCAGCAAGTTTTGATTAGCATGGCTAACTCATATGCGTATCAAAGAGATTAAGACACATGACAAAACTAAAAGTAAATATGAGGAACGAGAAACTGACTATGTTATATGTGCGAATGTTGAATTTTTTTAATTCTATTTTTGATAAACTAGACTTCTAACTAGGCATATGAGTTAGGTATGCAGGTCAAATATTTCTTTTGGATATGAACTATCTAAACACAAAAGAAACATACATACATATATTGTTTGGACTTACGTTATCAATGGGTCGAAACTCGATGCCATCTATAAAGATGGGACCATTGCCACAAGGATGTCCCCATAAGCTCTCCAGCTGAACTTTAAAATCAATAATTTGATTATCACTCCTAAAGCGGCACAACTCTATCATCATCCACTCACCATCCCTCCGCTCTGCAATATATGAGTTTAACTCTCCACTCGCTGTTTTGTATTTTAAGTCCACATATGGTTTACTTGAAACCATTTTTGGATCACAAAATTTAAACACCAGGTAAGCTCCATATATGATCCCCAAAGATAAAAACTGAGTTTTAATTTCGATTGGGATTTTGAGATTTTGAGAATTTGATATCTTTGCGACTGTTCCAAACCTGTACATATTTTAACATATTAGGCAGGGGGGATGCATATGATTTTTGATGAACAAAAAAAAAAAAGTTTCAAAAAAATTATTGAAAATTTCACAATAAAAATGTTAAAAAATGTTAAACGGAAGAAATTGCGTGAATTTTCTTTTAATCAAAAACTGTATGTGTGAGAGAGATGACCTAGAGTTCTCTAAAACTTTCAATTCAAAGGACCAACAATTTTCGTACGAGAACATTGTTGCTGATATCAGTTCTTTCACTTTTCCATCCTTGCTTAGTGATAACCACTGCAGATTAAAAAAATAAAGCAAAATTAAATGATAGCCTCAAAAGATACAAAAACAACATTATAAAGAGATTTAATCACCACTTTTTCATTGTTAAGGCGTGTTCCTGAAGATAAACGGGAATAGAGATCCTTCTTTGTGATTTTTTGGGATTCCGGATGTTCTATCATCTTCATAATTCTCTCATAATCATTAGGCAGCTTTTGTTCACATTCCCACTCTTCCTGTGCGTGTCACAAGCAAGAATAACATTTATAAGGTGAAAGTTCTATAAATGCATTTTCAGTAATCTATAAAGCAATAAAGCAATACCCTTGTCATGTACCCAACTTAAAAACGACCCAAACAGGACGCATGACCATCTTTCGATATTAACACGTGCATATATGTGCAAACTTACATGGATGTTCAAGGCTTTTTCAAGTTCCTGTATAACCAAAGCCATTGTTGGACGTTTTTCTTGATCTTTATGCAAACATTGGTAAGCAACTTTTGAAACTACATCTATGGACTTTGCATCAGTTTTTTCCATTAGATCATCAAAGATTAGTGCTTCTAGTTTATTCTCCTCAAAGCAGCGTGCAGCCATCCAAGCAAGGAACACAACATTCTTATCTTCGGCCCCATCTCCTGCATACCTTTGCCGTTCATCATTAATGATCTGGCGAAGTGTGTGGTGAGAATACTTTTCAGCCTTTTCAATTGCCAGTTTCCCTGCTAATAATTCGAACAAAACTACACCAAATGAATAAACATCTGATTTTTTTGTCATGCCACTGTAAGATTGTGGATCGAGATAGCCTAGTGTTCCATGGCTTTTCGATATAATAAAATTAGAAATAGTGGCTTCCCAGTCATGATCGAGCAGAATGTTGCTGCTTTTTATGTTGCCATGGAGTGTTTTCTGGTCTTCTTCAAAAGAATGAATGTGATTTAGCCCTTTTGCAGCCCCTATCGATATCTTGAGTCGGATTCCCCATGTAAGAATTGACTTTTCTAGGTGCTTGTCTAGACTCTCGTTACTCGCATGATCCATAATAATGATCTTTTCGTTATCTTCTTCACAAAAGCCTCGAATGGTGATGATGTTCTCGTGGGAATAATGAGAAAGCTTTACAACCTCTTTTAACAATGCACCTTCTCCATACGAACCCACCTTATCAAGCCGCTTCACGGCTACTGGTATATATCTCTTAAAAAGCAAGAGTTCTCCTTTGTATATCTTGCCAGCTGGTCCTTTCCCAATAACGCGTTCATCACTAAAGCAGTTTGTGGCAGACATGATCTCCTCAAGCGAAATGTTTTCCACTCCTATAAGCTGTGATATAATCAAGAAACACAAGATCTTTTTAGGGGCGGACCCATGAACAAAGCGGCCAGGTTTAATATAATAGACCAGCTAAACAAGACAGTTGGGGACCAAGTTCATTTCAAGATATTCGGGATTTTTGAATAAAAATTACATGACGAGAAAAAAATGCATGGGGTTCCCGTGAACCCCAGGAAACCTCTTGGCCCTCGGGTCTTCCCCTGATCTTCTTTAGAATCAACAATGCAGAGGTATAAGCTACAAATTCCACTACAGGGCAATTGACATTTAGTGATAGTGTTAAGTGACAGATTGTAAATTGCCTCTGATAAAAGATTGTAGCTTTAGGTGACACTTTTATGAGAAAGTTATGACTCAAAAGGTCAAAAATCTTTTCCCCCACTCTTTTGTGTCAATATATATATAGGTCAAACAACCCACACTTCAGACTTTGTAGCAATCATTTCTTTAAATTTTACTGACATCGTTTTATCTTTTAATGACTAGTTTTATCTGCCATGAAGACAGTATTCTTGTAAAAAGTTGTATGAAGAAAATGCAGCATCAAGCATGAGATATAACGGAATAAAACTTAAATTGCTTACATGAATTGTCAATGCTCTATTAAGTTGTTTCACAACATCCGCCATTGTGAGGCAATGAGTTTCAGTACTATGCAAACATTCACGGGTTATCACAGCATAAGTTTTTACTGAATCCTTGAACTTCTCTTCCTCAACCTCTTTCATTAAATACTGAGCCATAATCTGGTGTGGTTGGTTGTCTGTTAAATGGTGTTCGGCCATGTCAACTAGACTAGCTCGGTCTTTTCCTCTGGCAGAAGCTCTTGCAAATCTCCCACATAACACTTCCAGTAACACGACACCGAAAGAGTACATATCAGACTGTTTAGTCAATATACCTCTGGTGAAATATTTTGGATCAATATAACCAAGGGTGCATACTAGATTAACTTTAAGCTGAGAATCTGCAGTGTTAATAGTGATAGACAAGCCAACATCACCTATTATGCCTTCCAAACTGCCACCCAACAGAATGTTGCCACTCTTCACGTCACGATGTATTATGTGATGGTCGTGAAGATAATTGAGACCTTGGGCGGCATCAATACAAATTTGTAGACGCTGTGCCCAGTTTAAAATTAAATTGTCTTAGGTGTTTGCGATGAACCTGTCAAAGCTTCCATTAGAAGCATAGTCATAAACAAGGATCATTTCACCATATTCATAACAAAAACCAACTAGAGATATCAGATTTTGATGATATAGTCCAGAAAGTACGTCAATTTCTTTCAAGAACTCTCGTCTTCCTTGACCAGACGCACTTTCTAACCGCTTAAGAGCAACTTTCCCTTTTCTCCTTGGGTAGCCAGAGAGTTCAATAAGGGAACTTTCTAACTGAGATTTTTTTATTTCAGCATACTTTCGTACATCGACGTGGAAGAGTTCTGCTGTGTAGACACCTCCAAATCCACCCTCCCCGATCCTATGACTATCATCAAAACCACGGGTGGCTGAATAGATCTCTTTAAATGGAATTTTCAAGTGCCCCAAATTGTCCATCTGCAACATTAATGATTTTCAATAGAAATTAAAGAAATGTTATTGAAACTTAAATTTTCATATAACTAACAACATTTATAGGTTAATTTGGTGGTTCATTAATGGCCGGACACGGTAATTACATATTTTGAATTAAAGTAGCTGATCATTTTCCTTCCAATCCTTTAAAATATCAAAGTTTCAATTTCTTTTCGGATTAGTTTTAATGTGCCAAAGAAAAAAATCGTCCAAAGTTATTGAGTTGATATGATTATTTCTTGAATTTAAATAGTATTCATTACCTTGGAGTTGTCTTCATCTTCTTGTCTCTCATTCAGACAATCAACCTAATATATAATTAAATGCGGCCATCAGCAAATAAAATAAAAACTAGTTGGTAAACAATAGCAAATCACATATTCTGTAGCTGCCTCATGTTAATATTGTTAATTTATTAAACTAGATCGATCATGATACCAAAAATCTCGTATACGCACGAGTTATAAATATTAAAAATAAAAGCACCAGTTTTCCGAAAACCTTACATCTATATTACAAAATTACGATTGATCATATCTATATCTGTGAATCCATGACATGTTGGAATATGTGAACTATAAATAAATCATAAACACATAACATCATAAAAGCACGCAGCGGAATAGATCTACAAGAACATGTAATTAATTAAATTAAACAAGATACGTACCTTAATGATTCCTAGCAAGAACAAGGAATCTCTTGAACAAGAACAAAATTATAAACCCTAATAGGATTTATGTATGGATCGATCACACCAAAGATCACAAGTTAAAATAAACTAGTCACTCGTTCTTGTACACACGTGATGATAGCGTTTCAGTAGGAAAAGCTAGGTTCAAGAATCACAAACAAGCCAAACACTTTCAAAGCTTTACTTGGATCACAAATCCTAGTGGATTTAAAAAGAGGTGATCGGTTCTATGCTTAGGAGAGGAGAAGAGAAGAGAAATTAGGCTTGTAGGGAATTCTAGATTAGAGGAAAACCTAAACACAATGAATTGTATTTATAGGTTAACCCTAAATCACAAAACTTGTTCCCTACTCCACTCTAAAACCGGCCAACCCAACCCAATGGTTGTTTCCAGCCGATCCAACCCATCAACATGGTTCTAGATCCTTCTTTTCACTTTTAGTCCTTTAACGGTCGTTATCTCTAACTCCGTTAAATACTAACTGTCGTTAAGTATTGTTTGTGAAATGAATAAATAAAATACATAAATATATTTAATTTATTCATACTATTGAAACTCTCACGCATCGTGTGCAATCCCGAGTCTCGGGTTCGAAACCGGACATGCGTATATTAAAAGTTAAACATTAAACTCTAACAGCTCCCACTTGGATAACTATTAATATAGTAATGACATGGGCTAGTCTAGCTTAACAGATCCCAATGCCCCCAGCTCGATCCGAGTATGGTTTTCCTGGAAAAACCACGTGATGAATTAGATCATCATACTTATCCTTTTGTTACTAATACCGCGTTAATTTGGATATGGATCTTGTCATTCCACAATTAACAGTAGTTTCTCGTTTATACATAATTGAACAAGATTACCAAAACATCTGAACGTCTTCCAGATAGACTTTGGGCGTGCGCACGCAAACATCTTGTTAATCATACGAGTGGCCTAGCAGTATTAAACTTCAACACAAAGTTGAAGGAACAAATCCCTTTTTGACTGCGAGCATAACCCTTGAACTTTGCATCATTTCTGAAAATAGCCCTTATAACTACCTTTTACGGATAGCGTTAGACTATCTCACAGAAAATGAGCTACATCCTCGGCAATTATCTGGCATCTCAAGTCAGAGGATAAATATTCATGATATACTTAATGACTATGATCCATAAAGTATAATCATGTAGTTGGGATAAGTCCTATATTCAATTTATCCAATATTGAATATCATGTGACATTGGTGTCTTAACCTTACAGTTCATTCTACCAATCCTCACATTTGTCTTAGTTCAATAATATTCCCATATTATTAATTGACAATGGACTATTTAGAATAAATAAATTATTCACGGATTTAAACATGCAAATATAGGACACAAATATTAATAATGATAATAAACGTTATCCGCACTTTATTTCATTAAAATAATAATTGTTTACACGTCCCTATCGAAATACTAATTCAACAGATTTACATGAAACTATCTGCTAAACGAAGACCAATACCCTGAGCATGACGATTAAACGTCTCCTTAGGTAATGCCTTCGTGAAAGGATCAGCCAGATTGTTATCTGTGTGAACTTTGAGTACTTTTATCTCACCATCATCGACTTGTTCTCGAACATAGTGATACTTTCTTTTAAAGTGTCTGGCGCCTTTCATAACTTCAGGTTCATTGGCGAATGTGATTGCAGCAGAGTTGTCGCAATACACATTTATAGGTAATTCTATTGAAGGCATCACTCCAAGATCCTTAACGAATTTCCTTATCCAAACAGCTTCTTGTGCTGCTTCCGATGCAGCAATGTACTCAGATTCTGTAGCAGACATGGCCGTTGTACTCTGCTTCTTACTCTTCCAGTCCACAGCTCCTCCATTTATGACAAAAACGTAACCCGTCTGAGACTTCGTATCATCTTTATCAGTCTGAAAGGACGCATCGCAGAAACCTGTAACATTCAGTTCTGCGTCTGGATTTCCCCCGAAAACTAAAAACATATCTTTGGTATTCCTTAAATACTTAAGAATGTTTTTAATAGCATGCCAGTGATCTTTCCCTGGATTTTGCTGATATCGACTCGTCAAATTTTGAGCGAATGCCACATCAGGCCTTGTGCATCTTACTGCATACATGATAGATCCTACTGCCGAAGCATACGGAACTTTCTTCATGTATGCCACCTCTTCAGGTGTAGAAGCACACATTTCGCTGCATAAGCCGTGTTCCACTTGCATGGGCAAATATCCCTTCTTGGAATTTTGCATATTGAATCTCTTCAATATTTTATCCATGTAAGCACTTTGGCTTAATCCTATTAACCGTTTAGATCTGTCTCTATAGATCTTGATTCCAAGGATATACGCTGCTTCTCCTAAATCCTTCATGGCAAAGCAATTACCAAGATAATCCTTAACTTCATTAAGGCTTGGTATATCATTTCCCATGATTAATATGTCATCGACATATAGGACAAGAAAAGTAGTGTTACTCCCACTAACTTTGTGGTATACACATGGCTCATCGAAATTTTGAGTAAATCCAAACTTCTTGATTTCCTCATCAAATTTCTTATTACATTGCCTGGATGCTTGCTTCAATCCATAAATGGATCTTTGAAGTTTGCATACACGCTCAGGAAATTGTGGATTCACAAACCCCTCAGGTTGCGCCATATAGATATCTTCATCTAGGCGACCATTTAGAAAGGCGGTTTTGACATCCATTTGCCAAATCTCATAGTCATAGTAGGCAGCTATGGCTATAAGAATCCTAATAGCTCTAATATCTGCTACAGGAGAAAAAGTCTCCTCATAGTCAACACCATATGTTTGAGTGAAGCCCTTGGCCACCAAACGAGCTTTATAGGTGTGTACTTTGCCATCCATATCAGTCTTTTTCTTGAAGAGCCACTTACACCCAACTACCTTAGCATTGGGTGGAAGATCCACTTCAATCCAGACTTTGTTGTCTTTCATGGATTGCATTTCCCCATCCATGGCTGCTTGCCATTTGTCCTTTTCAGGATTATTAATGGCAGCCTTATAACTAGTTGGCTCATCAATGTGATCCAATAGAAAAGTTTCCTCATCGTCTATGCTTAAACATAGGCGTTCAGGAGCCTTTATAGATCTTGAAGATCTACGGATGGGTACCACTTCAACTTCAGGTGGAGGACCTAAACTTTCAGGTTCCACAGGAAGTGTGTTAGTGTTCTCAGAAGGTGACACATCTTCTTGATCATTTTCAAGATCATATACTCTCCCACTGAATTCTTGAGTCAAGAAACTCTCCTCAAGAAATTCACCATATCTACCCCACAATGACTTTATTTTCTGGTGGGAAGTAAAAGTAGTAACCCCTTGTTTCCTTAGGGTATCCTACGAAGATGCACTTAACAGATCTTTGTTGGAGCTTATCAGGTGAGTCACGTTTAACAAACGCCTCACAACCCCAGATCTTTAAGTAAGACAAGTTGGGAGCTTTTCCAGTCCATAATTCATATGGAGTCTTATCAACCTTCTTAGTTGGAACCATATTTAATATGCGAACAGCACTTTCAAGAGCATAGTCCCAAAAGGATAAAGGAAGAGTTGTAAGATTAAACATAGATCGTACCATATCAAGCAAAGTACGATT
Organism: Artemisia tridentata subsp. tridentata; assembly: GCA_021014915.2. Taxonomy (NCBI): domain Eukaryota; kingdom Viridiplantae; phylum Streptophyta; class Magnoliopsida; order Asterales; family Asteraceae; genus Artemisia; species Artemisia tridentata. The sequence goes on along the minus strand of CP139502.1, from coordinate 345,073,709 downwards.
TCTCCTTTCAGATACACCATTTTTTTGTGGAGTATAAGGAGAAGTGAGTTGTTGGACAATGCCACACTCAGCTAGATAATCTTTGAACTCTTGGCTCAAATACTCACCACCACGATCGGATCGAAGGGCCTTAATCTTCTTTCCGAGTTGTAATTCTACTTCATTTTTAAAAACCTTGAATGTCTCAAAGACTTCATGTTTGTGTTTAAGTAAATAAACACAACCATAACGACTATAGTCATCCGTAAAGGTTAGGAAGTAGGTAGCACCACGTTTTGACACATGTCTAAGTGGACCACACACATCCGTGTGTATTAATCCAAGTAGATCAGAAGCCTTCTCCATATTACTATGGAAAGGTTTCTTTGTCATCTTCCCAGATATGCAAGATTCGCATTTATCAACTGAATCATCATTGATATTAGGTAAAAGCCCATCACTTAGCAGCTTTTCCATGCGTTTCTTGCCTATGTGGGCAAGGCGACAGTGCCATAAATAAGACGAATCCAAGTTAGACTTAGTTCTCTTATTCCCGATGCTATACATAGAATTATTTTTATTGGATACATGGTTTTCCATGTCAATTTCAAACACACCATTTAATGAAATAGCATTAAAATAGAAAACAGAATTTAAAGAAACAGAAATTCCATTATCATTAAAAGTATGCTTAAAACCCAAATCCAATAACAAAGAAACTGAAACGACACCTCTAACAATAGAAGGTGCGTAATGACAATTGTTCAAAACTAATATTAAACCAGAAGGTAAAACTAGCTCAAAAGTCCCTATGGCTTCTACTGCTGCACGTATTCCATTTTCCACGTACAAGTAGCATTCTCCATAGTTCAGCTTCTTTGCTCCTCTAAGCCCCTGCGATGTATTACAAATGTGAGTACCACATCCTGTATCATATATCCAGGCATTTTGCTTACGAGGAAAAGAAAATAATTCAACCATAAAAATACCTGAAGTGCTGGCGCCCTGCCCAGCCTTGGCATTCTTATTCTTGCGACACTCCTCTAGCAACAATGGACAGTCACGCTTCCAGTGTCCAGGAGTATTGCAGTGGTGACAAGCAGCCGCATCCTTTTTGGGATAATCCTTCTTGGGAGGAGGATTCTGCTTCTTCGGCTTTTGCTGATAGGTCACAATCTGCTTGCCCTTGTCAGCTTTGCCCTTTCCTTTCTTGTTCACATGTTTCGGTTTACCGGGCTTAGCTACCCTACCACCTTTTATTGCCATGACAGCAGGTGTAGGAGCTTTCTTAGTGAGGGCCTTCTCATGCTCAATAAGCATTGCATGCAATTCAGAAAATGTCTTCCCCTTGCAATGCATGTTAAAGTTGCGCACAAAATCACCATATAATTCCTCATTGAGGGATTTGTTGATGAGGCCAACTTTAACGTCTTCCACAAACCCGCAATTAAGTGCATCTAGTTGGTCAAGATAACCTTTCACTTTAAGTGCATGATCACTTACGGGTGTTGTCACATCCTGCTTGCACTTGCCCAAGTTGTCAAGTACATCATACAATTCAGCCATTGGTGATTTCTGAAACATACGTGTCAGTTCATCAATCATGTTTTTCGGGCTATATTTCTCAAACTGTTTGACCAGTTGATCATCCATCCCCGATAGCATGAGACAAGCCGCATCATTGTGCTTGTCATAGGTTTCATTGTACTGCCTAAGTATTTCATTAGACGAGTTTGCAGGAGGAGCTTCTGGAAGAGCCTCAGTAAGACATTCAGAACGTTTGGCAATTCTAAGAACAAGCCTTAGATTTCGATACCAAGCGTTAAAATTCTTAGTCCCGGTCAATTTTTCCTTTTCAAGCATCATCTTGAAACAGGAGGTTAAATTTGACGAGTTTCCGGGTTGGGCCATTTCTACAGAAAAAAGTTCAAAAGTTAGTACTTTCGATAATTTAAACATTTCATGAAAATTAAACACCCATTGGTTAAAAACCATTTAATTTTCACTGAAATCTAGGATCCTAATTGACGTCGTTTCATTACATCAGCTGAGGCTGCTAGCAATGAAAGTACTCAACAAGGTACGGGATCACCCAATTGCCAATTTCAAATTGCAATTCCTAGAAATCTTGGGACTTACAATATATATTGCCAACATCAGTTGCAAATTGTAAGCATGTTTCATCCCCAATTCTTTTATGCCTTGACGCCGTTTTATTACATCAGCTGAGGCTGCTAGTAATAAAAGTGCTCAATCAAGTTAACCAATTTAGAGACATGTAAATTGACGCCGTTCCACCATATCAGCTGAGGCTGCTAGTAATGGAAGTGCTCAATTTACCCCTATTGACTTCATTCTTTGAATCATCACATCAGCTGAGGCTGCTAGTAATGATAGAATGTCATCTTAGGTGTTTCCGTGTTAATTGGTCGGCATATAACTTAAATTTATAGGGTAATAAAATTTTTAATGTGTTAAATCAAAAAAATATGTACAAAGATGTCATGCATTCATCTTTGTATCATATATATATATTTTCAAAACAAAACCATTTACTCATTCGTAGCTCAAATCATCAAATCTTTTAATTGAGGCGTTGAATAAATTACAACATTGCCTTAAGATGCTTCGTATTTATCGTGGTGTACTTGGTAAGTCTAAAATTTGACGCACAGGCGGGCGTAGGGACGACAGCCGCCGAAGCGGTTAAAACCGTGCCCCTCTAAGGTCACAATTTAATGCGTACCAACTAGAACCCACTTTATAGTTTGTCAATTTTAGGTCCGCCGCTTCGACCACTTAGTACAGTCGCAATCAATCAACTAAAAGAATATGATTTTCTTGCTAAAACAATTAATGTAGTAAATTTATTATTGCTAGTCTCGCCTGGGAGCAAATTACCGTGCGAAGCGAACCACTGTCGGCACATAAGACTTGGCAATAAATAAAATTACTACAAAGGTTTCATAGTTATTAGTCTTATTTATTTTTATTATGAAAATTACCCTCTTTTGTTGTTTACAATCCATCATAATATAAAACACAAAAGATCAAGTAATCACAAAAATAAATAAACACATAATAACAATTATATGATCATCCACGATATCATATAGCCACATGCAAACCTTTTTCAATAAATCCTATTATTAATTCTATGTGTAATTAAATATGTATTTAACTAACAAAACTCCCATTGGTTTTCGAGCTCATTGTGCCCAATGGACCACAGACACCAAATAACTTGGCCGCGTAAGTTTTAGTTAATTTAATACCACATTGCACATAATTTATTAATTAATATATTGAGGTCTTCCCCAATTTAAGATTTATTAAACAAAACATGTAGCAAATACATACATATAATCGAACCATATATCAAACCATGACAAAACATGCAAGATTTTGTCATGGATACCATATTAACACATAATCATGAAATCCATATTAATATGTTAATTCCTTGTACGTATCTAATTAATTGGTGACATCACATAGTACTCACAAATTAATCCCTAAAAATTTTGCATGCATAATCTAGGGTTTCTAACAAGTTTTTTAATAAAAAAAAAAACTAACATAAAACCCTAAAAAAAATGTGGATCGATCCACTTATTTAAAAAATTAGGGTTTCAAATTAAAACCCTAGAACATTAGAATGCATGTATCTAATCAAGATCCAATTTTTAGGTTTTAGTAATTAATTACATAGTTCTAAACGAAGCTCATGATGCCACTGTTGGAATATGTGAACTATAAATAAATCATAAACACATAACATCATAAAAGCACGCAGCGGAATAGATCTACAAAACATGTAATTAATTAAATTAAACAAGATACGTACCTTAATGATTCCTAGCAAGAACAAGGAATCTCTTGAACAAGAACAAAATTATAAACCTAATAGGATTTATGTATGGATCGATCACACCAAAGATCACAAGCTAAAGGAAGCTTGTCACTCGTTCTTGTACACACGTGATGATAGCGTTTCAGTAGGAAAAGCTAGGTTCAAGAATCACAAACAAGCCAAACACTTTCAAAGCTTTACTTGGATCACAAATCCTAGTGGATTTAAAAAGAGGTGATCGGTTCTATGCTTAGGAGAGGAGAAGAGAAGAGAAATTAGGCTTGTAGGGAATTCTAGATTAGAGGAAAACCTAAACACAATGAATTGTATTTATAGGTTAACCCTAAATCACAAAACTTGTTCCCTACTCCACTCTAAAACCGGCCAACCCAACCCAATGGTTGTTTCCAGCCGATCCAACCCATCAACATGGTTCTAGATCCTTCTTTTCACTTTTAGTCCTTTAACGGTCGTTATCTCTAACTCCGTTAAATACTAACTGTCGTTAAGTATTGTTTGTGAAATGAATAAATAAAATACATAAATATATTTAATTTATTCATACTATTGAAACTCTCACGCATCGTGTGCAATCCCGAGTCTCGGGTTCGAAACCGGACATACGTATATTAAAAGTTAAACATTAAACTCTAACATGACATATAGTTTATTTATTAATATTTATTTTCAACAACTTTAATCTAAATGATATGCGAATAATTACACGGGTTGAGTTTATATCTCCTGAACATCAAACTCTTAAGAACAATTTCTGCATTATGTTTTAATTAAATTAAATTGACCTTAATACAAAGAATCTCGTATACGGCTAACGAGCTGAAAACAGATTGATAATGTTGAATTTAAATCGACCTTAAATTAAAATGAGTTTATAAGCTAGCCATATATAATCAACTATATAAAATAGTTATGTTTTTAAAGAAATAATATTAATGTTTTTAGAGAATCAACTATATAAAATCGTTATGTTTTTAGAGAATTTATAATTTTTAACATTTATAACTTGAATACAGATTGAGAATGTCTAACTCAAACCCAACCCATTTATTAGACGAGATAGCCGCATCGTTTAACCTCATCTCACTTACTTTTGCATGGTGTCGAGGAATGCCACCCTATATTTTCATATTCATTGCAAATGTCATCTTAACATATGCGTCATGAAAACGTGATTATGAATTTACATATGTTAACTATTCTGGCATATTCATAGTTGTCACAAATTTAATAACTTACGTGATATTGGAGTGCATTCTCCAGCTCTTTCACAATAACAGCCATTGTTGGGCGATCCTCTGGTTGTTCTTGAAAACATTGATATGCAACTCTCGCAAATATATTTATAGACTCTGTACCAGTGCGCTCACTTATAATAATGAAAGCTTTCTCAAATTCTTTCCTTAACCTTGGATCAATGATCTCGTTTCGTTTTCTTTGCTCAAAGCCGCGTTTTACTATCTCAGGCAGAAATTGTGGATCATCTTTGGATATTTTAAAATGTGTCAACATTCCACTCATTACTTCAAACAAAACAAGGCCAAACGAATAAACATCATACTCCATGGTCAACCTATTATGATTCGGTGGATCATTATATTCATTTGTTGATAATCCAAAGTCACCAATCATGCCTACTCCATCTCGGTTTATAAGAATGTTAGAGCTCTTTATATTACCATGTATTATCCCTTTATGCATACCACTGTCATTATGGAGAAATTTGAGCCCACGGGCAGCATCGAGGCAAATCTGCAAACGCATTACCCATGGAAAACTATTTCTGGTATCATTCCTACGAATATATTCATTAAGGCCTCCATTTGAGGCATACTCATAGACAACAAGAATACGCTCATCATCTTCATCACAGAATCCAAAAATCTTTACAAGGTTTTCATGTGAAACGTAAGGAAGTGTTCTAAGGAGTTCCTCAGTTCGTTGCCCAAATTTACGATCTAAACTCTTAATAAAAACAGTGCTTTTTCTTCTTGGGTATTCCGAGAGTTCTGCCATCGACACTTCCCTAATTTTGTTTTCTGCAGCATATCTTTGTACATCAAAGTGGAAGAGATCTGCCTTACGAGTTGCGAATCCTATTTCAGTCAACGGAATTCTCATATGATCTATGTTTCGTACCTGCATTATTGATAGCCATTGAGAAAGGAATATTTAAATTTCCTATGTTAATGCAAACTTCTTTTTAATTTGATTTTACAATTTTACTACACACATATGGTCGGCCCAGGGCATCAAAACTTTGGGGGGCATGGCAAAGTGTATATTAGTGTGATAATTTTCAGTTTTTAAGTAGTATACTACTGCTAATAATATTGAACTGCGCATCTTTGTTGGACAATCTTATTTTTCAAGAAGTAATAATAAATGATTTAAGATAAACAAAGCTCAAAAATGTTGAAGTTCTCTTCAATGGCAGCAGCCATGATTCGGGTTTCCTTGTGGGGAAGAAACAAGAAACCTGATTTTGTTAAGTGGATGGGCTATATAGATTGGTCGGCCATAAAATACAAGTAAATGACTTGCTTCTTGAGTTCTTTCTTCCTTTGTTAATTTATTTTAATTATGAATTTGTTCAAATTATTTATGAACGAACTATCAAAAGTTAATATATGAAACTAGACAAAAAGTGAGTATATAAAGAGTCATCGAAAAACCTTCAAGAAAAAATTATGTCCAAGTAAAAATGAACTGTGATTTTAAGTTTCAACTGTCATTTTTTTTTCAAAAAAAATCTGAAAATATTTGACAAGAAACTAGAAAAAAAAATGAGTAAGAATTGCTAAAATAAAATTATAAAATAATAACTAACTAATATAAAGCGGTTAGTGATGACGCAATAAACATATCTTATACGAACTAGTTAATTTGATCGGATGCAAATACAATTTATACCTCTTCCGATGAAACCGAACACTCTCCCTGTATATAAAGGAAACAAAAGATTAGAATTGATAGGTCAATAACAAGTGCATTTTGTCTTCTCATAGTAAAAATCTATTACGAAGTTTACGTTTCGTTGCCTTCACACCCAAATGGGAGGTCGCCCGTTCGAGCCTTGATTAGGTGGGTTTTGGGTATTAATAGACGTGCCACATGGCACCACTCACGGGGTGACATGTGGCGACCAGATCCGTTGTCCGACCCGACTTGACCCGTTATCCGACGAGACCCGATCCGATGCCACATGGCACCACTTATGTGGTCACACGTGGCGACCCGACAATAAAGACTAACGCTGCAATTTGGGGCTAACCACAAGGACGGTTTATGTAAATAACTCTAACTGACAATAAGGACTAACATTGCAATTTGTTCATAACCACAAGGACGATTTATGTAAATAACTCTAATCAAAAACCTTAATCACCTTTTCAGTGTCAACATTGCATGGATTAGTAAGTTTGATACCTTACTTAGTAAAAAAAAAAAAGTTTGATACACAACTCAGTAAAAAGTGACAAGTTGGATACATTTAAAACTCATATATACGTTGGCTTTTTTATTATCGAAGAGATGTGGGATGAGCTTATGTGAGAGATTTTGTGAGCCAATTGAGAGTTTGAGTTTCTCAATTTTGGACCCGAACCCGAATAATGATAATCGGGTCGAGTTACTCGGGTTCAAAATCTAACTCGGGTCAACCTGACCAACCCGAATACAAAATAAGGTCGGGTATCGGGTTCAAAATACTTTCCTATTCGGGTTCGGGTCAACCCGACTAACTCGAGTAAGGCCTTTTTTTTTCTTTTTTTTTTTCACGCTATTTTTTTTTTTTGCTTCAAAGCATGTAAAAAATGAATTCTTGCTAGAATGAAAATTTCCTAATTCCTCCCAAACTTATCATTTGCTATGCTTGGACTTTGAGGCTTTTTTTCTAAACTCGTGATTAGAAAAAATTAAAAAGTAATGTGAGAGGAGAAACACCGGCTACAAAATTATAAAATTAAATTGTTATTTGTAGATGCACGCTCTGAATGATTTCACCATGGTGGTGCAGTCTCACTCCTTCCCATTATCAGAAATTAAATTCATGGTGAAATGTGAAATTTTCTTTGGCCGTTCTCACAAAGATGTGGTACTTTGGTGTGTATATGTTACGATTTTGCAACTGAGCAGGAAAGTATACAAATAATCAATGCGCTCTTTTTTCATTCTCAGATGGAGACATGCCATGAAAAAATTAGGGGTGTAAACGAGTCGAGCTTTTAACGAGCTACTCGAGCTCGAGCTTGATTAACTCGAGCTCCAGCCTACATATTGTCATGCTCGAGTCGAGCTCGAACAAAAGATTGTGCTCGTTTAGTTAAACGAGCCGAGCTTTTATAAGGCAATATTCAACTCGGTTCGTTCGAAAGCTCGTTTAATTACTCGAGTCGAACGAGCCGATCGAACTTGTCGAGCTTAACGAGTCGAACGAGCTAATCGAGCCAAACTTCTAACTTTTTCTCTGACATTATTCTTACGTTTTAATAAGTATTGATAATTTAATTTTAATTCAAAACAATAAATATGAAAATATTAAACTTTGTTAGTTTCTGAATAGATACTCTTTCAAAGTTATGTCAATATTACTCTTTGGGCTTTGCTTTTCTATCTCTCTTCTTAATTTAATTAAGTTCAGTAAATAATTTTTAATTAAGAATTATAATTATAATAGAAAATGTAATGATATAATATTTATGTTTTAAAAATTTTGTGTAGTAGTTGTATATTGCCTACTTAAAGAAAAAAGATGAAAAAATATCCCACATTGAAAATAATAAGAAAAGTGAATAGATATAGGCACTATAAAACAAATATCCATTTTAATTTTCATAAGGAACCACATTTACTAAAAATTATAAAAAATATAAGTATGATTATTATACACTCTTGTGCTTCAAATGCAAAGATAGTGTTTATTATAAGTTACATAAACTTTAGTTTAAGCATCAGAACACTATTTTTTTAATTGTAAACAAGCTATCGAGCTTGAGATTGTATTAATAAATGAGTCTATCAAGTTCGGTCTTTTATGCGAGTATCTTAAGCTTGAAAGTTAGTTTATTGTAGGATTACAAACAAAAGTTAAAAATTTTAAACGAGCTTCGAGCTCGAGCTCGAACAACAAAAAAATATTCGAGCTCGAGCTCGAGCCAATTTATAAAAGTTTATTCGAGCTCGAGCCGAGTAGTTAATAAACGAGCCTAGCTCTTTAGGCCAGAACTCGACTCGGCTCGGATCGTTTACACCCCTAGAAAAAATACTTTTAATAATGGCACTTGAATCTGCTATAAGTAGATAGCATATATTCATAATGATGTGATTTTGTAAATAGCCCAGACCCGAACCCGACTTGAATCTGCTATAAGTAGATAATTGCTAAAGTTCAATTAGGGTCGGGTTTGGGTATGTTATTTTTAGCCTTGACCTGACTTGGACCTGTTATCCCTAAATCAATCTTATCATACACACTAACAATCAATAAGAATCAAAGAGAGAAAAGTGGTTCTTAGATCTAGTGAGAGAAACTAGAGAGATAAATATTATTACACACACTAAACTCTTAATACAATCCCTAAAACACCAACCCTTACAAATGGGAGGGTGGTGGTATTTATAGTTTTTCCAATGAGATGGGCTTGGGCTTTCTTTTCACTAACATATAACCTATTAGATTAAGATAAACAGCCCCAATGACTATTCAACTTAATACACAACGACACATTTACAAAAATATTATAACGACAAATGACCATCACTTTTTTTTAAATGATAATAGGAACCGACCCGTTTGACCCGAACCTGACCAACCCAACCCGATTAACACCCCTACTATATAGTAATGTGGCATCAATGAGATAGACGTGTCGAAAGCGGGCACACGTGATTATATTACTTTTAGTACATGTTTATCTATTTATTAGCTTTGTTTACTCGCTAAGTGATGACGTATAGTCCGTATTCGGGTCACGAACCCGACCCATACTCAAGTCCATCACGAATGGACTCCAGCCCATCACGAATGGACTCAAGCCCACCACGAGTGGGCTATTGCAATAACGGTTTGGGCTTACGTTGGCCCAAACCCAAAGTTATTTATGGTCTTGATAGGATATCTCTTATTTATGGGATATGTATCAAATAACCGCCCTATGCGGGATATGATGAGGAGTGAGGAACACGAAACCATCTAGGGTTTCGTGTGTATATAAAGAGTCTCTCGACTCTCACCAAAGGTACGACTTACAACCCTAACTCTTCAACTAAATCCTAAAAACCGATTACTTACTCTCACGCCGGAGGATAATCGTGGGAGACAATCCCACGATAAGCCTAACGGTGTCTTTTTGTTCTCTTAGTGCGCAGGTCTCAAGAATCAAGCATCAATTGATACGGGAACCGGGTTCTAAACAGGAACGCCCAACTTTTGTATCAACACTAAGCTTTGTGCTTATTGTTTTATGTGTAGTTTCAATGTAGGTTTGCATAACATGCCAAGACTTGGGAATTGGGATGCATAACTGATCAAACGGTGAAGCTCTTGAGTTAGAGTAACGAGCTTCTCATTTCCAACTCTTGTTATCAATTTGGAATGCCACAAAAGTTTCTTTTATAAAAGTAATGATTCTAAAGTCTAAGGTGGCGTTTTTTTTTTTTTTTTTTTTTTTTTTTTTAATGTCTTAACAGCTTCTTAATGCCTCTTAACGAGCCATGCCTCTTAATCGGTCAGACGTTTTGGGCGTTCAGACCGTTTGTTTTTTTTTTCCCCCTTTCAGACGCAGTCAGAGACAGTTAGATCTTAATGGTCTAGACTTGAGAGGGGTGTCTTAATGCCTCTTGTTGACACAAAATAACAAAAAAAAATTAGTACGAGCAAGCAAATGACACAACAAAAATTAGTAAAAAGATTTTCGATTCAGATTCAGACATTTACGCCTCAGATTCATATTCAAATATGCGGTTCAGATTCAGATTTAGAGCCTCTGAATAAACAAACAGCATCTAACTATCAATGTATTTTTTATGTTTTTAAGCATTATATAGTATCATGATAGTAGAGTGAATCACTTAATTGGATAAGGATGATATTAAATATAAAGCTAAATGAGTTTATTGAGTGCATCATTTTGGATAAGGATAATATTGAAGTATAAAGTCAAACGAGTTTAGCGGCTATTTGGTATTAATATTAAGATCGAGAAAAAAAAAAAAAAAAAAAAAAAAAAACTGAAAATAAAAGGGATGAAAAATGACAATAATCACACATTTTTTGAGATAAAGGGTTTATCTGATAAAATATATTACTTCAAAAAATAATTAAGTAGATATGATGAGGGTGAATCCCACATCTCAGTCCTATAACCGCTTGATTTAGATGCATCCCTAGTCTTTCAGATGCATCATAATAGGTTTTTTAGCTCAAAATTATATGCATATACATATATTATATTCGTCAAGTTAGGTGAATCATATGTATTTTTCATCCTTTGTGCGTCAAATGTATTGTTAGTACCACTTTGCGTCGTTTTCACCATGGTTTAAAAAAACAGTGTGAGGCGACGCCTCGAGGCGCGCCTTGAGGCGAATCGGTAGGAAAACGCATATGAGGCGGCGCCTCTGGTGGTTGATTTGGAACGTACGCCTCGGTTGGGTGAGGCGGTGGTGAAGCACGCGAGGCGGCGAGGTGGGTACGAGGCGGATTATTTGTTTTTTTGGGTGGTGGATCCGGTGGATCTGTGTTTTGAAGTAAGGAAGAAGGTAGGATCTGGTGGATCTATGTTTTGAAATAAGGAAGAAGTGAAAGGTGGTTGTTTTTACCCTAAAAGGAGAGAAGTGATATAATATATGGGTAGTGGGCCGGATTTGTTTTTTGTTGGGCCTATTTGTAATCAGAAGTGATATAATATATGAGTAGTGGGCCGGATTTGTTTTTTATTTGTTTTTTTATTGGGCCTATTTACAATTATAAATATGCCAATTAAAAGTTTTTATACGTAGTATTAATTAAAAGTGGGTCTTACTCAAATATACAACTAAATGTATATATAATGTAAATTTTGCAACATTTATATAAAATATATAATTCAAAAATATTAAAAAAAATAAAAAATTAATAAAAGTTTATAAAATATGTATATACCTATTAAAACTTATATATATATATTTTTAATTCCGCCTCGATCTTACGCCTCGGTCCGCCTTGAGGCTTACGCCTCTTGAGGCGGAGGGAAAACGCCTCGAAACTCGTTTCCGTACTTTTAAACCTTGGTTTTCACTTCAAAATCGCTTTCAAAACTAATTATGATACATCTAAATGAACAAAAATGCATCTAATTCATGTCGATGTATCTCAAATGTGTGGTTATTATTATTTCAAATTTAAGGCTTAATAAATATAGGGGCTATTTGGTATACTATTAAAAGCTTAAAAGAGAAACTGTAAATGAATAATACATAAGTAGTTGACAAATATTAAAAGCGTCTTTTAATATTTTAGAGAAAGACAAAGAGAAACTGTAAATGAATACGGAGTAATACATAAGTAGTTGACAAATATTAAAAGCTTCTTTTAATATTAGTTGTCATTAAAATAAAAGACATTACGTCTAGAATATCAAGAGATGCATTATTTGTTTGCAATTTGTTGATAATCACTCTAACTTTTATAATAATAAATTCATCTATCTTTATATGTTATTTTTCAAGAGTGATTATGATTCCCAGAAGTAGTATGTTTAACGAAGTAGTGTTTTACAAAGTAAAACAGTTAGTACTATTTCCTTTGTCAAAACACAAAAGTGAAAATAAAGTTTTTGAGAAGACAAAACTGAAATACAAATTTATTAAGGAATTTGCATTTATGTTAGGGTTAATTCTTTGAAACAGCACTATACTTGTAAAAAATATGACTTTCGCGTATCGAACAAAAAAATTTCATTGTATGACCATCCAACTCGACTATTTTGTCTTTCTTTAAGTATTATGACCATTTTACCCTTTCAAGTTACATAAATGATCCTTGTAGGTTTGCGAAAATTGCATCCACCGTCCTTAGGCTAAATTACATAAGTGGTCCCCGTCCTTTAGAGAAAATTGCGTCCACCATCCATATTTTTTTTCGAATTTTTTTCCATTTTTTTGTTCGAAATTCTTTTTTTTCTGAAATGTTTTTTTGAAATTCTTTTTTTTTTTCAATTTTTGCTGAAATTTTTTTTTTTCTTGACATTTGAAAAATAAATTCTTTATGATATTTTCTAATAAAAAAAATTTTCGATAATAAATTGCGTCCACCTTCCCTATTTTTTTTTTCGAATTTTATTTTTTCCAATATTTTTTCTTCGAAATTCTTTTTTTTGCAATATTTTTTTTCAAAAATATTGGAAAAAAAAAAGATTTCTTATTAGAAAATATTACAAAAAAAAAATCAAAATTTTTTTTTCACATGTCACGAAAAAAAATTTCTAAAAAATTATTTCAGAAAAAAATTTGAAAAAAAAAAATTCGAAAAAAAAATCAGAAAAAGAAAAAGAATTTCCAAAAAAAAATTTCAAAAAAAAAAAAAAATAGGGACGGTGGACGTAATTTTCTCCAAACGACATGAACCATTTATGTAATTTAGTCTAGGGACGGTGGATGCAGTTTTCAAAAAGTCAAGCGTAAAATGGTCATGACAGACTTTTTTTTTTTATCTTTATTACTCACATGAAGACGAAAATGTCAATATTAATGTATAAAAGAATTTTTTTTTTTTTTTTTTTTTTTTTTTATGTTCGCTACGCAGAACTGTTATTTTTGACACTATGATGCTTTCTTAAATAATTAACCCTTTATGTTATTGAAAGACGTCACTTATTTCTAACTTGAATAACATTTGTGGCATATAATTTAATTTATAGCTTTTCTTTTTCTTTCTAAATGTCAAGATATGTCACTTTATGGTTTATACAATTCACAAACAAAGCATAACTTGAATAACATTCGGGAGTTATTTTACTTTACTTTTTTTATAAAGGAAAAACTAAAAAGTGAAAAATGAAAAGTGATAACTTAAAACTAATAAGAAACTAATTTATTCTTTTACTTAAATGGAAGGTAGAAAATTAATTTAGGAAACTTAAAACTAATGTATCTCATTTCTTGAATATTGAAGTTAAAAATTTGTTCTTTTATTTAAAATCATTATATGTTACAATAATTTACAGTTATATTTTGATTTTTTTACGTTGTATGAATTAATGTTATATGAAACATGTAACCAAAATATCAAAATCATAATCCGCGATAAAATCTCGTTGTTATTAACGAGTACTTGTCTAGTTATTATTAAATACTACTACTATATTCAAGTCGACAGTGACTTACTTGTACAATTTCTGACATTTCGAAACGTTTTTGACGTCTTAAGACGTTCTCCAGTCCCTCCACAACTGCCGAGATCTTTGGGCGTTTGACGCCAATATCTTCCAGGCATTGATATGCAAGCATTGAGAAAACATTTAAGGAATCACGGTTCATTTGCACCCTTAGAACGGGATCTATGATCTCGGTCAATGTCCCACTTGTATAATGACGACGTACCAATGACAAAAAAGGCAATTCGCTATCGTTATCCATCATATATGCTAGCCTTCCACATAGAACTTCAAATAATATCACCCCAAAAGAGTATATATCGGAGTGTGTTGTCAATACGCCAGTCTTCATGTATTCTGGATCAAGATATGCACTGCGGCCTTCCACATTTCTAAGCCTGGATAGCCTTAGCTTTGCCTGCCAATTCTCATATAACTGAATACTATCGCTCGTCAAATCACCATGAATGATTCTTTGACTAGGATTTTCATGAAGATATCGCAAGCCACGAGCTGTATCGAGGCAGATTTGGACTCGCATCAACCAAGTAAGCTGTGGCCAGATCAAATACATTGCAAGGCTCCATCCAGATGGATAGTCAAAGATAAGGATCATCTCACCATGCTCGTGACAAAAGCCGATTAAGGAGGCAATGTTTTGATGCTTTAGATTAGAGAGAAACATAATCTCATTACAGAAGTCACTTTCATCTAATTGGTGATGATCAAGACGCTTGAATGCCAACGTCTGCCTGAATAGTTTTCCTTTGTACACCATCCCCCAAAAATCCCTTGCAATGGCATATGCTTCATCAAAGTTGTTTGTTGCTTGTCTTATATCACTCAAAGGGATTTTTAAGTGTTCAAAATCTTTTAGGGATGACATGATCTGTTTATTTAGAGAGAAATGGAAATCAAGAATTGGAAAGTTAGAGAGGATAATGAGGGTTAGGGTTTTCGGTTTAAATAAAAATAAAGGGGGGGTGGGGGCGCATGAGTGCTATATTTTTCAATTATTGATGAGAAATTATTGATGGTATTATTGAGTGTTCAACTTTTGCTTTAATAATTGAAGGCACGAATTATGAAAAATGAGTTAGATTTTATCCACTCATCTTCTTTATTTATTTATTTATTTTTTTTGAAAGGTGAGTTTCTTTGAAAATTTCGTGTCGCCATTCGACAGCGGAAGGTCTAGCTTACGTTGTCTTAATCGGGCCCGCGCTAGAGAGCTCCCTCGAAGTGAAATCCTTATTCAAATACCCGATGGGGGGAGAACCCCCTACTAATCCGCCCGAAGGCACGACGATTAATAGGGTAAACCATGCCCCCTCAGACTTGACCTGAGTAAACCCAAGCCAAGCCCTCATAGAGGGACTTCCTTATATCTCAAAGATGACCACAGTGGGGTTTGAACTTGAGACCTCTCGGTCAACAAGCCAAGTCCCAACCACTGGACCAACTCATCATTGATACTCATCTTCTTAATTAGGAAAAAAAAACACGCACGTACTTGTGAATGCCATGATTTTTTTATATTTAGTGGAAAAATTAGAGAGAAAAGCTGGAAGAAGAGGGGTGCGTTTGGTATGGGTATATGGGAATGGGGTTATGGGTTTAATAATTATTAAAGGTGTTTGTTTAGTGAGCCCAGAAATAAATTGAGTATATAATAGTTATAGATTCATTACTCTCCAATTTGGTGTGTATGAAATCCAGTCCGCGAGTCTCTATCTTTTCCATCTCAAAATTTAAATATTTATACACATTTTCATACCATATTTTGTCATTCAAACATAAACAATCGTAATGATACACTTTTTCATATCTATTGTAATTCTACTATATACCAATTTCAATACCCGTTGTGATTCCTAGCAACAAACCAAACGGCCCCGACAAGAATTGGAAAGCCCCCACATAATTTAGTTTTGTCCAATTAAAATGAAGATACTGTACATGTATTATTGAGTGTTCAACTTTTGCTTTAATAATTGAAGGCCATTCATGGCACGAATTATGAAAAATGAGTTGATGCAAATTTCCCTACATGTTACCCTTGAACCAAACTTTAAGAAATTAGGAAAAAATGTCGAATACAAATGAAGAAACTGTACGTGTTTTGTGTTTTTGTTTTTGTTTTTCTAAGTGCGTGTGTGCATGTGGCTATGGATTTAAGAATGTTGGATGATGGATTTTATAGTGGATAATATATATATGCTGTTTTCAAGGTTGGGATAACAAGGATGTTTGGTGGATATATAGTTGAATAAGGGGTTCTTGACTTATTGGGCTTGTGTTTTAAATTTTTAGATGTGCTTTTGGATAAGTTGTTATTTTTACGTACTTCAAAAAAAAATTAAAGGTTAGTTTTGCTTAAACAGTTTATTTTAGGGTTAATTACCAAAATAGTACTTCAAAAAAACTTTTTTCAAAAAGTGGTATGAAAATAATACCTATTCTCAAAAGAGTCATGTGCGAATGTACGAACGTGCGAATCCACAAAAACTGTGACACGTGTCCAGACAAAATAGTACCAAACCATTAATTCATCCCACCAATAACCCCACATGCACAATTGACTTTTTAAAACAAATGTGCGAACGACGGTGTGTCTCAAGTTTTTAAGATGAGATAAAAAGAATGGGATGAAACTATGGACATATATATATTTACTCAAATCCCAATACTTAACTTTTTAGCATGATAATGTTGCATCTCAAGTTTTTAAGATGAGATAAAAAGAAAGGTATGAAACTATGGACATATATATATATTTACTCAAATCCCTACCTGAACATGTGCTTATTAGCTTTTAAAAGTGTGTTTTGATAACACATCTTAATAAAATAAGCTGTCTTTTCAAGAAACATAGCCAAACGCTCCCAATCCATGAGTTCCAAATCAAAACCATACAAATTTTTTAGTCATACTCAATGAGGGGTAAATATATGTCCACTCATATGCCAAAGTGAAATTCACCAAGTGAAATGATAATTTTATATCATATATATATGTCACGACCAAAACATATATTTGATCTTATTTATACCAATCTAATCTAAACAAAAAAAAATAATAATAATAATAATAAAATAATAATAAAAAAAAAAATAACAAACAATTTAGTAAGCATAGATAAGAAATGTAACAGAAGAGGGAAACTTGGAAACCATATAAATATTGGTGTGCAAGCATTATACAATTTTTTTATTTTATTTATTTATTTTTGAGTAAATTGCATAAATCGTCCCTAAAGTTTGGTCAAATTGCATGTTTAGTGCCTAATGTTATGAAAGTGCAAGGATCGTCCCTGTGAGGAAAACTTTGGTGCAAATATCGTCCTTTTTGGGAAAACCACAGGGACGATACTTGCATCAAAAGTTTCTCCACAGGGACGATCCTTGCACTTTCGTAACATTAGGGACGAAACATGCAATTTGACCAAACTTTAAGGACGATTTAGTCAATTTACTCTTTATTTTTTTTTTAAATATATGGGTCAATTTATAAAATCATAAGATGAATCGAACAATATATGTACTAGAACAATAGATGAATCAAATAAATCATGAAGAAAATGAGCTTTTTACTGGGCTTAATTTTTATTACAAAAGTGTTTGGATGAACAACTCATCATATACAACTAACTCAACTCCTTTTTTTTTTTTTTTTTTTTCGAACAATAGATGAATTCATCTATCAATATTTCCTTCTTTTGAATGATATTTTCTTGAGCAAAATGGTTGGTTGCTTGTTTTATGTCGTCCAACAGAATTTCCAATTTGTCGCTGAATGGCATGATTTAGTGGAAAAATTAGAGAGAAAAATATAATGGAAGATGAGAAGAATTGGAAAGCCGCCCACGTTTTGTCGAATAAAGTGGGATAGTGGGATTAGGTATTTTCCCATTTAAAAAAGGTGAAATGAATGAGTGTTCTAACTTTTGCTTTAATAATTGAAGGCACGAATTATGAAAAATGAGTTAGATTTTGACTACTCATCTTCTTGAACCACACTTTAAGAAATTAGGAAAAATTGGAGAGAAAAGCTGGAAGATGAGAAGAATTGGAAAGCCCCACATAATTTAGTTTTGTCGAATAAAAATGAAGAAAATGTACGTGTTTTGTGTTTGTGTTTTTCTAAGTGTGTTTGCAGTGGTAGGGTTTTATGAATGTTGGATGATGTGTTTTATAGTGTGAATAATTTGGGCTGTTTTTAGTGTTTGGATAACAAAGATGTTTGGTGGATCTATAGTTGAATAAGGGCTTGACTTATTTGGCTTGTGTTTTAAAGTGTTAGATGTGTTTTTGGATAAGTTGTTATTTCTTACTTCAAAAAAAGAAGCAAAGGTTAGTTTGTTTAAACTTTTTAACATTATCAGGTTCTTATTAGAGTGAGATATTAGAGAGAGATATTATATTGAATGAGTTGGTTGTCTGATTATTGATACAAAGGTTACAATATAAAGGGATAGATTCCCTTAATTAAGGGATACATGGACCACACATGGACCACACTTAATTGACAGCTAACACTCCCCCGCAGTTTGAGCGGCGAAATCGCAAAAGCTCGAACTGGAGAAGTAAATTAGAAAAGAAAAGAAAAACAATACATTAACGTAATAACGTTAGTCGACTCGTAACAAAATTATACCAACGATCGATTTTAGTTGACTGGTACCAACGGTCGATTTTAGTCGACTGGTAATCTTTTTGTACCAACGGTCGACATTAGAGACTGGTACCAACGATCAACTTTAGTCGACTGATAACAAACATGTCCGAACAATCGACTAACAAACCAACAAAATAACTTTAATATGTGGATTTGTGACCTTAGCACAAATCACCAACACAACAAAAATATGATAAAACGAAAGTTGGTTCTAAAGCTTCGACCCTCAAAAAACCTTCCGAACAAACGGGGCGTGTTTTTCTTGAGAAAAACATAAAGATTCACTTTTTTTATTTTTTTATTTATTTTTTTTATTTAATTTATTTATTTTTGACTAAACCTTTTTTTTTTTTTTTTTTTAATATATCTTATCCCCACTATCAATCATTCCACTCCTCCATAATTATTTCATTCTCCTTTTTCATCCCACCTACACACACTTTTGACCACACCCACTCTTTCCACTCGATAAAGAATCAAACAAAGCACCCTCCTAATCCAATCAATCAGTAACCAAAAATGAAACCATGAAGTTGACACAATAAACCAAAACAAAACATGGCGGCTGAAGATTTTAAAGTGGTAGTAGTCCCATCTGCAGCCGCAACCCGAAACCAAAATACAGAATCTTCTTGTTATGGCTTCAAGATCTTTAATAAAGGTATCGGGTATAGTTTTGTTCTATGTTTTCTTTCATTACTGATCGATGAGGTATCAAACTGAGATCATGTTTTGTGTTTTTAAGTCGAGTCATGATAATTGTATTTGCGTGAGATGGGTTTTGTTATTGGTTGGAATGTAAGGGACGAATCAGTAGGGAGGGTGAGGGACAATCTTTTTAGTGGGTTTATGATTCGGATATAAGCGGAGAAGACATTGTTGAATAATCACAAATTTATGAAAATAACTTTTTATTTGAAAATGAAAAGTGACAAATATTAAGGTTTACAGAGAGCCCTCCGAACCTCCAGCATGTAGCCGGTGGCCGGAGGCGGTGACTGAAGAGGTTTAAGGTTTAGAGATGAAAGCAACGGAAAAAATAATTCTCTGATACCATATTAGAGTGAGATATTAGAGAGATATTGAATGAGGCTGTGATAACCTCACCCTCCCTATGTAGGGAGGGTGTGTTGACTTCCTGCTGCCGCTGTTTGTACTGTCTGTTTTGTCGGCTTGTACATTTTTTAAAAGTAGGTTTTGTCGCTTATGTAGGGAGGGTGTGGTTAACACGACCCGAATGAATGAGTTGGTTGTCTGATTATTGATACAAAGGTTACAATATATTCCCTTAATTAAGGGATACATGGACCACACATGGACCACACTTAATTGACAGCTAACAGTTCTGTCTCTTTTAAGATGAGGAGAGAAAAAGAAAGGGATGAAAGTATGGACATAAGTGAGTAAGCTAGTCAAGTTCTAAAGGATTATTTATTGTGTTAGCAAATGCAATTAATATATTGTATGAACTGTTAAGGTGAAAGAAACATGGGTGCCTGAACATGTTGTATGAACTGTTAAGGTTTTTTGTTGCATAAACCGGGTTGACCTGGTGACCCGGCCACATACCCGGTTTTGAAAACAATAGTTAGAGGGGACCTTAAGAGTACGCGTAATGGGAGCGTTGTTGCCCATTTTTGCCCGAATAGCGCCCCAACAGCGCCTCCTCCTACAAAACGTAGGGGCGATGTTGGCCATTTTTTCCTCCATCCGGTGGTGCTGACAGCGCCTCTTCTCTCGCTTCTTTCCATAAAATATGAACGTTGCCAAACGTTCGAATTAACCGGCATTTCATTTTAATTTTTTTAACCATCAAATTTTTATAAATTTTACACTATAAAACCCTCATTATTCTCTCATCTTTTATAAATTTCCTCTCAATTTTTATAAACACATTTACCTCTTTTAAACTATAATTTTGCCACCATGAATCCCAACCGTCCAACCCGCTCACAAAATTACACAAACCCCGAATACGTTTGTCACACCCCGTCAAAGGCGGAAACACGGGATGTAACTGAGAAAGGCACATTGCATAACATCATAGATTCATACCTTACAATTATTTTAGTAATAGTTTACAAAACTTTCTTCGACCAAATTTGAAAGGGGAAAACATGTCTCATTTGAAATCTTGACGTCTTGACAACATGGTAGCAAGTATCAAATAGTCTGACTCCGATAAATGTGTCTTCAAATACTTTAGTAATGATCCACCTGAAAATGGTACTAGAAAACGTCAACATAATGTTAGTGAGCTCGTAGGTTTATAAGTTGACCCACGATGCTGTGAATAAAGTATGGTAGGACAATAGTGAGCAAGATATACAAATGTGAGCACATAGCAAAGATCACAAACTAGCAACAACTGAACCTCATACTACAAACACGCATAATTGGTCCACACATAGATTGGGTGCCATATTCCCAAAATGATATATTGGGTGCCATATTCCCAAATTAGTCTACTGGGTGCTATGTAGTTAAGGACAAAAATTTCGGTGTTTCGGTCAAGGACCGAGATACGAAATTTTTGGTATTTCGGTGGTATTTCGGTAATTTTTTTTATAAAGCTATTAATTTTATATTTTTTATATATAAGTTTAAGACTTAAATGTAAACTATTAAAGATAAAGGGGTCAAATGTTTAAATACACAAACTTATTTTAAGGTTTAGACATTAAATGTAAAATAGTGAAAGATAGAGGGGCTAAATGTTAAACATTTTAAACTAATTTAAACCCTAAAACACAACCACAAACTGCATCTGCAGCCGTATCTTTTCAAAAAAAAAAGTTCCAAGCCTTTCTTCCCTCTTTCCTCTCCTCCCTCCTTGGGTTTCTGCCGGAAGTTGCAGCGCCGCGCTGCCGCCGCCGTCGGAATTCATCGCCGGAAACGGATTCAAGGTACAAAATCAATACTATTGACTGATTTGGCCCAAAAAAACATAACAACCGGTAAATGGCGGTAATACCGCCTTTTCCACCGAAATTTTGGGTATATTTTCGGTCAATTTCGGTATAATTTCGGTCAATTTCGCCGATAATTTCGGCAGCGAGATTATAAACGAAATTTTGAAACGAAATTTTATCTGACCTCCGAAATCCGAAATACCACTGGTATACCAGTGGTATTTCGCCGAAATTAACTACACAGACTGGGTGCCATATTCCCAAAATGATATATTGTCGATGCATCACTAATCGGTTGCATACGTCAAGCCAAGTCACACAATTGAATTCACACAGTACAAACCACACCATAAGAACCCACTTCCTAGTAACACCGTGTCCATCATTCAAAACATTAAGCTATGTAACAACTTGGATCTAACTTAATTTCACAACTCATCAAACAAGAACTGTCATAAAATTAAGTTAGGAGTTGTTACAGGACTTAATGTTTTTAGTGATAAACAACAAAATAAATCCACACAATGATAATCACCTAGATAGTGTCCGCACAATTTGATTCACACAAAAGGGCACATATTGCAATCAAACGCACATATTGTCCAAAATCATGAAAACAGTAGATCACAGCATGAAAACATTTAAAAACATTGAGTACCATTTCCACCCCAAAGTAAAAACACGTTAAAAAGTAGGGCTACGAGAACTCACCTCAAGCAAGCAAAGCACAACAAGATCTACAGAAGTAAAGTACTCGGCAGCTCTCAAGTATCGGCACTCACGGACTCGGCACAACCTAATAATGTAAATTCGCCTTAACAAAATCTCCAAATGTGAAAGTTCCAAAAGTTAACTACCCCGAGTAGATTCCATTTTAAATTCCAAAATCTCTTTCTCATATTAGTTACTAGCGTTTGGTATCGACGGGTGTGTAGTGGCGACACGACCTAGACTCAAGTGAACACACGCCAAGCAAAATGACCAAGACATAAACGACTCAGAGTAAACTTCATATAGCAACATGACAATTTGAAGCAATACTCCAAAACAATCTCTATGACAACCTAAAAATTTAGTGATAAATCCTTACGACTTAATATGTTACTTGAACGAATGGTCGGATACTTATCCGATTCGTCAACTTGACATTAATCCTATAATATCCTAAATACCACTCTAATAATACCGCTTGTCTTGCGTGCCCTCGAAACATTTAATAATTCGCATTAAATAAAACTTTCCATTTAAACATTCCCTCTTTTCATTTGTTAGTTTCCGTTAAATATTAAATAACAATAAGTTTCGTTAGTTAATATTTATCGTACAAATCTTTATTATTTATTTCTATGTCTAGTATATGTATATTTATGTTTTCCAAACAATTATTTCACGAATTATCATTTGTTTCGAGTCACGAACCCGAGTTTAGTAACTCTCGGGTCGAATAGCCCATCCATATAATTCAAGAGTCCATATAAGGTCTAATAAGCTTGTATTGGCTTGTCGGAGTCAAGCCGAGACTAAAAAGTCTCGGTGACACCGACGTAGCGCAAAACATCACAAAATATAATATATCAAGTTCCATATTGTCCAAAAATATGGTTACCGACCTTAAACCTACGGCTCGGCAACCACTAAACCACAATCCAAATCCAAGCCTCAATCCACAATCAACATCAACAACATCAACTTTGACAACAACAACAACCATTCGACAACAACAACAATAATAATGCCGAGACCCTAATGGTCTCGGCTTAGCTCTCTCGGCACCAACACAAACCAAACGGACCTTGGGTCCTTTCTCGGCTACAACACCAACAACAACACAACCTCTTTTATCCTAACAAAAATCCAATCCTAAACCCATTACTTGTCTACAATCGGGTTTACCAAACCCTAATCCGAATCAAACCAAATGTAACAATATCACACAACAACGACCAAAACAAGACTCAAGACCCGCAAATAAAACCAAATAGACCACGGCCGTGGGTTTAGACCCACGTTTTAGATCGACCCGACCACAACAACACGAAACATGATACCAAACTCGTTTTATTTAAACAAAAATACTCTTTCTCACTTGTTTTAATCCCAAAACCCATTTGAATCTAATTAATACAACTCGTTACTTTCGAGTTTTACACCCATACCGCATCACACGAGTGTTAAAACGGTGTGACTTACCTTCTAAGCCTTCGATCTAGTAAATATTATGGTTGTTGGTGGTGGTGATGGCGCGTAAGGGTGGTGTAGGGAGTTCGTAGGGCGCGTGTAGTAGCAATATAGGATGAGGGAGTCACCAGGGAGGTTTTGGTGGTGGCGGTGTGTGGTGGAGACAGGCGGTGAGGGAGTATGGGGTCGCCGGAATAATGGCCGGAAAAATAAGAGTAGAGAGAGGAGAGAGGGGCGGCTGGTAAGTGGGGAAGAGAGGGTTTAACCCTAAATGTGTTATGACTATTCTTTTTATAGTGCTTGGACTTAGAATGAATTCATTGTGTCCCTCGGGGACTGTTTTTGTAATTTTGGGCGTGGGTGGGAATTGTTGACTAGCCAAACTTTCTATGATACGTAACCGAGATAAATTTGAGTGTCGAGACGACTTCCCGTGAAATTTTAATGTTTCCCACTGTTTTTAGAATAATTTTTCCAGTCAAAACGAGTATAAATACATCCATAATTATTTAACGCATCAAAAAGACAATATTTCTCTTTCTTTCTTTTTTTATTAGGTCTAACTGTGCCGACTCACGGAGTGCCTCACTGGTACACAATGAAATACTCATCACATTATTAAAGTCCACGATATATAAACCAAAATCCGGATAAAATATCCAACGCATTCAAAAGTGATTACAAGTGGTAAAGTATTCATTTTAAAACGTAATGCGGTAAATTTGAAAAGGCTCCAGAATTTACCAATTGTCATAGTTAAGTTGGGAAAAATCATCGTCTGCCGCAACTAGTTTTGAGGTTTATAAATAAGTATTGCCCTAAAACTGCCGGTTGCTACAACGTTCGTCCTCGTCGTGTTAACGAGTTTAACGAGGGTGGATATTCAAACCAAGAACTTCTAGATATCATCTCTCATTTGCCACCAAATATGCAAACCGGGTTTCAAAACTACGGTTACGATAACCAAAATTACGGGTTCAACTCGTATACCCAACAAAACGTCACTCCATAATTCTCGACACAATTCCTGTCACAATTTAACACGTCTCCACAATTTCGCCCGCAATTCCCTTTGCAACAAAACCCGGTAGATGTTGAATCTAATGAGAGTGTCCCGGAGAGTGTCCCGAATAATCCTCCAAGCGTTACCTGATTGAAGGGTAAGCAAACCACCACCACCGGACCGTCTCAAAAAACAAGGCGGGCGCACAAAAAAAAACCCGAGGGCGAGCCAAGAGCTAAGATGACGCGTATGCCGTGGAACGACCACGAGTTGATGTGCTTGGCACGTGCGTGGGTAGAAATTGCGATGGATCCAAACGCCGGTATTATGTTTAACTTATTTTTTTTAAGTTATTATGTTTTTTTTAGTTATTATGTTTTTTTTACGCTATTATGTTTTTTTTTTAGTTATTATGTTTTTTTTACGTTATTATGTTTTTTTTTAAGTTATTATGTTTTTTTTTTTTTTTTTTTTTTTACATTATTATGTTTTTTTTTTAACTTATTATGTTTATTTGTCTATTTTGTAGCGGATTATCAACGGGGACATGTATTTTGGGCTCAAATTCGAGAAGCATTTTTTACCGCAATGGGTGTCGGACCCGATTATCGTATGCCGGACTTGATTCGGGGGAAGTGGACCGACCTCAACAAGGCGTGTCAATTCTTTAACGGTTGCTACAACCGGAAAAGGAATACTCCAGTACCAAGCGGTAAAAGTTTGTTGACGCGGACTTACGAGGCCACCGACAAGGAATACAAGGCGGTTAAGTCGCAATCATTCCAACACAAGGCGGTATGGGAGTACCTTCACACCCATCAAAAATGGATCGAGCAACCCTCTTTGGAAATTCGTATAACGAGACCGTCAAAACAGTCTAAAACCGATTCGTCATCCGCCCCCGAAAGCCAATCGTCCGATGCTCACACGTTGAACCTAAACGACGAGGCGGAAGAAGACGAGACCGTGTATGTCGAGCCGCCAAGGCCCCCGGGTAAGCGAAGTGCCAAAGGAAAAGGGGTTTCCTCATCATCCTCCGCCGCCACCGACAACGCGTTGAGCCAAATTGCGGCTCAACTAGCTAGGCTAGGGGATGAGGCTCAAAAGCGTCGTGAGCTTAAAGAAAAAAGATACAACGACCAAGCAACGCTAATCAAAAGGAAAGATTTGGAGAAATTGCGACGAAGTACCGATGGGATGACCGACGAGGAACTAGCTATTAATGAACAAATCAAAAGAAAGTATGGTTTGTAGTGTTTTTTTATGTAATATTTAGTTGTCGTTTTTTTTTAAATTATGTATGACTTTTTTCTTTTTTTTTTAATGTAATGTTTTAGGGTTTATTTTAATGAAATTGTCTTTTTATTTATATTATTTAGTTTTTTTATAAGTTTTTAGTGATTAAAAAAAATAAAAAAAGAAAAGAAAATAAATGCCACGTGTCAAACAACCCCCCACTCACCACTACGCCACTTTTTCAACAAAGCCCCACAGTACCCCACATGCCACATGTCAAACAACCCGCCACCTTCTCTTACGCACCACTACACATACTCTAAACAATTGTTAAAATGGTG
>CP139502.1:345030273-345047134 GCA_021014915.2 Artemisia tridentata subsp. tridentata | reverse complement strand
TTGCCACTCTTCACGTCACGATGTATTATGTGATGGTCGTGAAGATAATTGAGACCTTGGGCGGCATCAATACAAATTTGTAGACGCTGTGCCCAGTTTAAAATTAAATTGTCTTGGGTGTTTGCGATGAACCTGTCAAAGCTTCCATTAGAAGCATAGTCATAAACAAGGATCATTTCACCATATTCATAACAAAAACCAACTAGAGATATCAGATTTTGATGATATAGTCCAGAAAGTACGTCAATTTCTTTCAAGAACTCTCGTCTTCCTTGACCAGACGTACTTTCTAACCGCTTAAGAGCAACTTTCCCTTTTCTCCTTGGGTAGCCAGAGAGTTCAATAAGGGAACTTTCTAACTGAGATTTTTTATCGACATGGAAGAGTTCTGCTGTGTAGACACCTCCAAATCCACCCGCCCCGATCATATGATTATCATCAAAACCACGGGTGGCAGAGTAGATTTCTTTAAATGGAATTTTCAAGTGCTTCAGATTGTCCATCTGCAACATTAATGATTTCCAATAAAAAATAAAGGAATGTTATTGAAACATAAATTTTCGTATAACTAGCAACGTTTATAGGTTAATTTGGTGGCTCATTTATACTTGATAATGTCCAGACGCAGTAATTACATATTTTGAAAATTATCTAAGTTTTAAATCCCAAAGACAGAAAAACTGAAATGAAAAAAATCGTCCAAAATTATTACCTTGGAGTTGTCTTCATCTTCTTGTCTCTCATTCAAACAATCAACCTAATATATAATTAAATGCGATCAACAAATAAAATAAAATAAAATAAAAACTAGTTGGTAAACGATAGTACATCACATATTATGTAGTTGCCTCATGTTAATATTGCTAATTTATTAAACTAGTGATCATGATACCAAAAATCTCTTATACACACGAGTTATAAATATTAAAAATAAAAGCACAAGTTTTCCAAAAACCTTACATTGCATCTATATTACAAATTTCAATAACCAAAATTAAGGTTGATCATATCTGTATCTGTGAATCCATGACATATGGTTTATTTATATTCATTTTCAACAACATTAATCCAAATGATATGCAAATAATTACAGGGATTGAGTTTATATCACCTGAATGTTAAACTCTTAAGTACAATTTCTGCATTAATGTTTTAAATTAAATTGAACTTAATACAAAAAATATCGTACGCGGCTAACAGGTGAAAACAGATTGATAATATTGAATTTAAATCAACCTTAAATTAAATTGAGTTTATAAGCTAGCCATATATAACCAACTATATAAAATAGTTAAGTTTTTAGAGAAATAATATATTGAATTTATGATTTTTAACATTTACTTCGATAGTTTGTTTTCTTTAACAGGCTAACGAGCTGAATATAGGACGAGATAGCTGCATTGTTTAACCCAACTCACTTACTTTTGTATGGTGTCGAGGAATGCCACCCCATAATTTTCATATTCATTGCAAATGTCATCTTAACAAATGCATCATGAAAACGTGATTATGGATTTACATATGTTAACTATTCTGGCATATTCATAGTTGTCACAAATTTAATAACTTACGTGATATTGGAGTGCTTTCTCCAGCTCATTTACAATAGCAGCCATTGTCGGGCGATCCTCTGGTTGTTCTTGAAAACATTGATATGCAACTCTCGCAAATATGTTTATAGACTCTGTACCAGTTCGGTCACCTATAATAATGGGAGAACGAGTTTTCTCAAATTCTTTCTTTAACCTTGGATCAATGATCTCGTTTAGTTTTCTTTGCTCAAACCCTCTTTTTACTATCTCAGGCAGAAATTGTGGATCATCTTTGGATATTTTAAAATGTGTCAACATTCCACTCATTACTTCAAACAAAACAAGGCCAAACGAATAAACATCATACTCCATGGTCAACCTATTATGATTCGGTGGATCATTATATTCAATTGTTGATAATCCAAAGTCACCAATCATGCCTACTCCATCTCGGTTTATAAGAATGTTAGAGCTCTTTATATTACCATGTATTATCCCTTTATGCATACCACTGTCATTATGGAGAAATTTGAGCCCACGGGCAGCATCGAGGCAAACCTGCAAACGTATTACCCATGGAAAACTATTTCTGGTATCATTCCTACAAATATATCCATCGAGGCTTTCATTTGAGGCATACTCATAGATAAGAAGAATACGCTCATCATCTTCATCACAGAATCCAAAAATCTTTACAACGTTTTCATGTGAAACGTAAGGAAGTGTTCTAAGGAGTTCCTCAGTTCGTTGCCCAAATCTACGATCTAAACTCTTAATAAAAACAGTGCTTTTTCTTCTTGGATATTCCGAGAGTTCTGCCATCGAATCTTCTCTAATTTTGTTTTCTGTAGCAAATCTTTGTACATCAAAGTGGAAGAGATCTGCCTTATGAGTTGCTAATCCAATTTCAGTCAACGGTATTCTCATATGATCGATTACCTGCATCATTGATAGCTGTTGTATTATAGTATCCATATTAGCAAGTATTACTAAGTCTAAGGGGTCATTGTGTAACTTTAGTTCTTATAGTCAAATAAGGAATGCATATGTCGGTTGCATGCAAACTCAATATATACCAACAGGGTGTCAAACGATAGCTTGGTCCGAGTATTCGTAAGTCACGGTTTCTCTTGTAGCAGCCGGTTTCAACTCATTAAAGGGTTGGTTTTCTTCCCCCCTCATCTCTACAATAAAGAGGTGAGGGGGGAGGGGTTATTGTACCGTTCATTCTTTTCCTTTGATCAATAAACATAATCGTTTGGATCATACGTGTGGGTTCTTCTTTAGTCGGGTTTCGGGTGTGCACGGGTGTGTCGATTTACTTTACGAGTTTGGTATTCCGCATAGTTTGCTTCCGGTTTGTTGACATAAGTTCAACAATAGCCATTGAGAAAGGAATATTTAAATTTCCTATGCTAATGCAAACTTCTTTTTAATTTGATTTTACAATTTTACTACACACATATGGCCGGCCCAGGGCATCAAAACTTTGGGGGGCATTTAGAGCATCAACCGGCAAAGTGTATATTAGTGTGAAAATTTTCAGTTTTTAAGTAGTATACTACTGTTAATAATATTGAACTGCGCATCTTTGTTGGACAATCTTATTTTTCAAGAAGTAATAATAAATGATTTAAGATAAACAAAGCTCAAAAATGTTGAAGCTCTCTTCAATGGCAGCAGCCATGATTCGGTTTTCAATTCCTTGTGGGGAAGAAACAAGAAACCTGATTTTGATAAGTGGATGGGCTATATAGATTGGTCGGCCATAAAATACAAGTAAATGACTTGCTTCTTGAATTCTTTCTTCCTTTGTTAATTTATTTAATTATGAATTTGTTAAAATTATTTATGAACGAACTATCAAGTGTCTTGTTTTTTAGCTATTGTAGTTAAAATATATGTTTTTGCTCATGACTTGATAGTTAATGCATATTCTTTTATTGAAAATGATTTTCTGATAAAAAAAGGAAAATCAAAAGTTCATTTTAGTTACGAAAATTACATATCACTTGAATATAATACTGTACAAAATAGAACGGGTTTTTCTTCCTGTGCTCTCTAAGTAAGGAAAGAAAGGATTTTTTTTTTTTTTTTTTTTTTTTTTTTTTTTTCTAGTTATTTTTTAACGGCAATTTTATTAACACTCTAGCAAGAGGCTAGAGGAAAGAAAGGAAAATGAAAATGAACATACAGTTAAGCTACAAGTGAATAAGGATTAATTATCCAATCTAACCAACCGGTAACCGGAGTGTTTATCCTATGAATAATCCGCGAGTGAGATAATACTTTGATTTCTTCGCTTAACGTATCCTTTCTCGGAGGTTTCAAGTCGAAGCAAACATGATTACTAGAAAAGGATTTTTTTTCTAGTAACCCTTTTTAAATCGTGTTGATGATTTGTCAGGCTTTATTACGTTTCAAAACCATAGAAGATTGTTTATTGATGAACGTCCTAGACATATAAGAGTCGTCTCAAAGTGCCGAGAGGTCTTTAATGGGTTGTCCGATTGGGGCCACAATTTAAAAGTTATGACACCTTAAAAAGTACTTTTGCGAGTATGCAAAATTAATAATTTTAACTTAGTCTTATACAAACTTCTTCATAATGAATTCATGATTCTTCAACTATTATTTTTTTGTCATTAGATTGATTAGCCAAGCTAAGACATTTTAGTGAAATTTAAACAACATCAACCTTAATATCATTTTAGTTAAATAAAGTCAAATACTTCGTCCAACAAAAATATATACAAAATATTAATCCATATTAATACATAGTAAAAGATTTTACATAAATTTAAAGAAAAATCTTATTTAACAGCCCCGCTTATGCACGAGGTTAAAAACTAGTAATAGATATATGGTACTAACATGTCATACATGTTATAAATAAGTTATGTTTGGGTTGATGTGATTTGACTCGCCAAACCGTCACCTCAAATAAGTTAACCTGAACACGACTTGGTTCCACCCATAGTTATATATGTATAATTAAGTAATATAATGTGGTTAGTAATAACGCAAAAGTTATATCTTATACCAACTAGTTATATCTTATATCTGTAAATATAATTAATACCTCTCCGCATAAAAAGTCTGTTGGTGGTGCAGGTTCAGATGCGCCGAAAGTTGTAGCCTGTATATAGGAAACGAAAGATTACAATTGATATTTGATAGGTCAATACCAAGTGCTCATAGTAAAAATGTACTACGAATTTTACATTAAGCTGTGATTTTAGTCAACAAAATATGAAAAATTTGACAAGAAACTAGACAAAAAGTGAGTAAGAGTCATCGAAAAACCTTCAAGAAAAAATTATGTCCAAGTAAAAATGAACTGTGATTTTAAGTTTCAACTGTCATTTTTAAAAAAAAAAAAAAAATCTGAAAATATTTGACAAGAAACTAGAAAAAAAATGAGTAAGAATTGCTAAAATAAAATTATAAAATAATAACTAACTAATATAAAGTGGTTAGTAATGAC
This sequence comes from Artemisia tridentata subsp. tridentata, assembly GCA_021014915.2. Classification (NCBI taxonomy): domain Eukaryota; kingdom Viridiplantae; phylum Streptophyta; class Magnoliopsida; order Asterales; family Asteraceae; genus Artemisia; species Artemisia tridentata. The sequence continues at coordinate 345,042,115 of CP139502.1, read as the reverse complement.
GCAATAAACATATCTTATACGAACTAGTTAATTTGATCTGATGCAAATACAATTTATACCTCTTCCAATGAAACCGAACACTGTGCCTGTATGTAAAGGAAACAAAAGATTAGAATTGATAGGTCAATAACAAGTGCATTTTGTCTTCTCATAGTAAAAATCTATTACGAAGTTTACGTTTAGTTTCGATTTTAGTCAACAAAATCAGGAATATTTGACAGGAAACGGGACAAAAGGTGAGTAAGAATCACTGAAAAAACTTCTAGAGAAAATTAAAATGAACTATGATTTTAAGTTTTAACTTTGATTTTTTTTCAGAAAAGTCATGAGAACACTTGACAAGAAACTAGATAAAAAAAGAGTAAGCTTTGCTAAAATAAAATTATAAAAAATTATTGACTGCATTTTGGCTTAAATTCATAGCTGAACTGCAAACCTGTAACGACCAAGAATCGTGTTTTAACACCTTCCGGTGGACGAGGTTGATGAAAATAGAAGAGATCCATGGTCGGTTTTAGTGAGAGAGTAGAGAGAAGGTGGAGATAATGAAAACCAGATATTATTTCTATGGATAATGATTTTCAGCCACACCCACACAAGTGAAGACTTGTGGGGTATTTAAATGCCTAACAAGACAACTTTGCTAATATTACATTTTCAGTCCTTGCATTATATGCAATCTAGTTGTCTACTTCCAATTCACGTAAATATCGCCCAGCTTCATTTCTAACAATCTCCCTCCAGCTGGAGATATACGTGAATTGGTTACAATGATTCCTAACAATTACATAACAATGATAAAAGCAATGCTGAAGTAGAGCAGTCTCCTTTTGAGGATGTATTCACAGCTCTTGATCTTCTCGTATCTTTCTCAGCTTGCTTGACTTACTTGCAGAATCACTGTAATGACCTAATTGGGTTATTACTCCCTCCCAATTTGTGAGGCATTTTCTTTTACATGCTCCCTCCCAAATTGACAACCCGTTTGATATAGCCTTGATGCTTGTAGAAGAAGTTTCTCTGAAATCTTGCCAAATTGTCTTCAGTCTCTTGCACAGCGGAAAATGGATTATAGACTGATAATTTGTAACTTCTTCACAGGTTTGTTTGGGGAGCATCATATCGACATCTTCAGCTCACTTAGAATGCTTCCAGTTCTTCAATAAACAGCCCCGATGTACACATTTCTCCCTCCAGGATGATGATGATCTTTCGGACTCATCCTACATATGTGTACATAGACATATCAACTAGAAGCAACTAACAAATCAATACCCCATGAGTTGATTTCGATAACTCTTCTCTCTACAATTCTCTTTAGATCAATCTCTTCTCAAACCTCTTGTATCAAAACAATGGCTTTTTGTAGTGACTGCTGATGGAGAAACCCACTATGACGAACTTGAGACTGTAGTAAAATAACCCAGACTTGTGACTTAAACTTGCACGAACGTGTGACTAAGAACCTATACTGAGCACTACAACGTAACTCCTTATAACATAGGTCGTTTCATATACCCATCCATCCTTCCTTAACTGTATATGAACCTCTCTTGAATTATCCACATCTTTGTGTGACACTGAGTACTACAACGTATCTCCTTTAAGTGATAGTTAACTAGGTCTTCGTCCATCCACCCCTTGACCTATGAAAACTAGATAACCCAAGACTTAATCACTATTCTATAAATGCTCAAACAAGGATCTCGAAGAATCATGCATCCAACCAACCCCGATATCTTCAAGATACTAAGTACACGCACCTGTGATATTCCACTTCAACTTCAAATAAGTAATAATGAATCATCCTTGTAGTCACAGTTGATAATTTAGCCATTGACATTTGATTGCGATTCTTGATCAGGATCTTTTCGGCTATACGTGGTGATGTTGAAGGTGTAGTCCGATAAGTTCATTTGTGATTTTGATGTGAAATATGCCATAAAATGACATTCTAATGATGCTGGAAAAATTTGAGTTTAAGAAATTTTTACGCCAAAAATTCCCGGAAAAATTCGAATTTTGGCCAAAACATTTGAATTTTAGGCCAAGATTTTCACCCTTGTACTAGAATTTGAATCTCGTGTAAAAATGGACCGTTAAGTCAATCCTCAAATTTTCCAGCCAAAATACTCAATTTTTTTTTTTTTTTTTTTTTTTTTTTTTTTTTTTTTTTTTGTTGCAATTGCGAGATGAAGGACCAATTGCGAAAGGTTGCTTGAATTGCGAAATATTGTTGAATTGCGAAGGATGGTGAATTGCGAAATCAGCTCCAATTGCGAAAAGCAATTGCGAGACCAATTGCGAAGATCTGCCAATTCCGAAATGAATTCCGAAATCAATTTCGAAAGATCACCTATCACAATCTTATACAAGAATGCGACGTTTCATAATTGCGAGAGACTTGTGAATTGCGATAGGCAGCAATTGCGAGAGGCAGAAGCAATTGCGAGAGACTGGCAATTTCGAAACGTTCCAACCACTCTTGACTTTTTGGCAGACCAATAATTCACCCACTAGCCTTACACATCAATAATTCAAGGACTAAAATAATCAATTATAATCCACAAACAAATCTTATCCAAGAATTGTTGATGATATTCGATCTAGGGACCAAGAACAAACACAAAAGTTTGATCTTCCACACCAAGAAATGAGTGAAAACTAGGAAACCTTCACAACCCAACTCATTAAATCATCAACAAACACAACCTTTGATCTTCACATGTGTACGATTTCAAGATAAACAACACAAACAGCCACGATTTTTGAAGAACAAAAACATGACAGTTTGGTATTTAAAGAACAAAGATCGAACACAAAAAAACTTCAAAACTGCTACTGATGAACAGTAACAAGCAAGAACACACCAAAAAATCACATTTTTTTACCTCAAACACACCACGATTCACCCCCGGTTAGCTCATGATACCAATTGTAATGACCAAGAATCGTGTTTTTAACACCTTCCGGTGGACGAGGTTGATGAAAATAGAAGAGATCCATGGTCGGTTTTAGTGAGAGAGTAGAGAGAAGGTGGAGATAATGAAAACCGGATATTATTTCTATGGATAATGATTTTCAGCCACACCCCACAAGTGAAGACTTGTGGGGTATTTAAATGCCTAACAAGACAACTTTGCTAATATTACATTTTCAGTCCTTGCATTATATGCAATCTAGTTGTCTACTTCCAATTCACGTAAATATCGCCCAGCTTCATTTCTAACAAAACCTACTGTGGATCTAAGTCCCTCATCCTAGCTAACCCTATGTATATATGGTATTATATACGTTGGCTTTATTATTATCCAAGAGATGTGGGATGAGCTTATGTGAGAGATTTTGTGAGCGAATTGAGAGTTTGAGTGTCTCAATTTTGTAATCCCAAGTTTATGTTGACCTTTTTTTTTTTTTTTTTTTTTTGGTGTGCAAAAGGGTGAATATATATTATTAATACCAACAAACTAGAATTTGATGCATACACTGGAATGGACATCTCCCATCCAGGATCAAACCAATAGAACTACACTGTCCGATATCATATACAACAACCAGGATCTCAGATACACTAGACCAAAAAAGATACAATCTAACTTTAGGAAACTATACTGCTACCATTCTACTGCACATTTCCACCTTAATGCAGCAACATAGAACTTGAATTCACCCAATAATGCACCAAGACCATAACCTCATTACTACATTTCCATATTCACCTCCAACTTTGACCATTCAACCATCATCCACAATGTATCAAGTGGAAAGGTGAAAAGACTTCATTATGAAGGTTATAGCCACCCAAACCATTTCAGTCAAGGGCTATACCAAGACTCCTACATTTCCCTCTTTACAAAAGGCTCAGAATCTTGGGAACACACACATTGAGGGAGAACCATCCTAACCTCCTATGGCAGTGTATAGGTAGGACCAAGTAGGTTCATCTTTCACACCTCACTATTCCTATCTTCATACACTGCCCACCAAACTCACTTTCCCTCCACAAATGAAAACCTACTTTATGGTTCACTCTATTCAGTTTTCATATGAGTTCCCATACATGCTCACAATTACCTAACAAAGGCCTATTGAGAGGCTGCATAGAAAGCTTTTAGGAAAGACACAACTAGTGACAACCAAGGTACAAGGCCATCATTTGTAGTGAGTTTAAATTTATCTTCAAAATCCAATAAGCTAGAATTGAAGATTGCAGGTTAAAACCTTTAGTTAATGCAGATAATCTTGAACTTCAACTCTGCCAAGGACCATATTTCTAATGTCCCTTTACTTTAGTGACCTCTGTCTGAGAGGTTTTCTTTATTTTATGTTATTTACACGGGTCAGGTTTTGGGTGCAAAAGCTATCCTCGTTTGAGGAACAACCTCCTTAAACAATGTTTTCTTATCCAAAATTTTTTCAGCACTCTTCAAAAAAAAATAAAAATAATAAATAGTAGTATTTTAATATTTGTTAACTTGATAAATGTAGTTTAGCTAAGTACTTTATTGGTTGGAGAGTAGTTGAGCCTCCAAGTGAGAGATTGTTGAGTTTTTGAGGCAAATAATGGTGTTAGATGATGAAAACCTCCTAGGTATTACTTTAGTATTGGCCATTATTTATAATAGTAAAACCCTAGATATCCTAAATCCACACACCGGGCTTAGGCCTAATCCTCTAATACTCCCCCGCAATCCAAGCGGCGAAATCACGAAAGCTCAGACTGGAGTAGTAAAATAGAAAAGAAAAGAAAGAAAACATTAACGTAGTAAAAGCATAACTTTAGTCGACTCATAACAAAACCGTACCAACGGTCGGCTAAGTCGACTGGTAACAAAACCGTACCAACGGTCGACTTTAGTCACTGGTACCAACGGTCAACTTTAGTTGACGGTAACAAAGCCGTACGAACAATTGACTAACAAACAAACAATAAAACATCTATAAAATTTTTTCAACAATAAAACAAAAACATAAACATAAACAAAATTCTAAATAAAGATTCTTAATCCTCATTTTTTTTCTTCAACGAGGAACATGTCGGTTCTACCTCATCTTCTTTCCTAGCTTCAACTTGATCACGAATGTTTTGTGTGAAGGCATGTTGATGATTTTTGTGACAAATGTTTTTGTACCGCCGTGTTAGGTATAAGAATAATGACCTTAGTAGCAGCGGATGAATTAAGAAAGTGAAGAATACCAATGTGATGACACGCAGACATGTATGTTGATAACAATTTAATCTAAGCAAATTTATCACTCAAAAGTCAACAATTGTTGGCTAAAAAAAATACATACACACGGCAGCGGTGGAAGAGACGAAAGAAAATTACTAGGGTTTGACAGGGTGATTTAGGGTAGGCTGCTCAACCTAACCACCTAGGTCTGAGGATACGACCCGCTCCGATACCATGTTAGATGATGAAAACCCCGTAGGTATTATTTTATTATTGACCATTATTTATAATAGAGTAAATTTCAAAAATCGTCCTTGTGGTCTGGCCAAATTGCACGTTTCGTCCTTGTGGTTCAATAAATGCAAAGATCGTCCTTATTTTGCACTGTTACATGCACTTTTGGTCCTCCATCATTGCAAAAATCGTCCTTGTGGTTTGCCAAATTTCACTGTTGAATGACCAAAAGTACACGTAACAGTGCAAAAGAAGGACGATATTTGCACTTATTGAACCACAAGGACGAAACGTGCAATTAGGCCAAACCACAAGGACGATTTTTGCAATTTACTCTTTATAATCATAAAACCCTAGATACCCTAAATCCACAGACCGAGCTTGGGCCTAATACTCTAATATATTAGAGGATTTGGCCCAAGCTCGAGAGGCCTGTTTGAGACCATAGAGAGACCGCCACAATAAATAGACATGATCAGGATGAGCAGGATCTCGAAACCCAGGCGGCTGATGCATATAAACTGTCTCAGCCAAATCACCATGTAGAAAGGCATTCTTGACATCTAGCTGATGAATCGGCCAATGTCGAGAAACAGCCAAACTAAGAACTGTCTGAATAGTGCCAGGTTTAACAACCGGACTAAGGTCTTATCCACATCAACACCCTCTATCTAGTGTTGCAATTCGCAACAAGGCGTGCCTTGTAGCGACTAAGGGTACCATCTACTAAAAACTTGTGGCGAAATAACCACATACACCTAACAATATTGGCATTCGTGGGTCTAGGCACAAGAGTCCAAGTTTTGTTTTTAATAAGTGCATCATACTCATCACACATAGCATTTTGCTAAGTAGGATCATTAAATGTAGCATTATACGACTTAGGTAAAGGAGAAACAGAAGACACATGAAGAGAAAAACGTTGAGTGGGGCGATTAGTCCCAACTCGATAACGTGTGACCATGGGGTGAACTGAAAATGGGTTTGGGTTAACATCTTTTGTGGGTTGATCTGGGGAAACGGAAACGGAAGCAGGCTGTGATGGAGATGGTTCGGCATTGATGAATGGAATTGAAGTAGGAGTGGTGGGAGGCTGTTGTGGTGGTGAAGTTGGTGGTGAAGCTGGGCTAATAGGCTCAATAAGAATAGGCTCATTGGATGTAGGAGTTGGGGTTACAAGGGTAGGGACAACTGGAGGATCAATGTAATCCAAAAAGGTGAGCAAATGGGATTTCATTGTCAATGGTACGTGAGGGTAAAATATTTAAGTGATAAATAACCATATTAAGAGCTTCAACCTAGTAATTAGGAGGGAGATGAGCCTGAAATAATATTGTACGTATAAGGTTATTGATAGTTCGAATCATCCTTTCAGATTTCCTGTTTTGTTGAGAGGTACGTGGACAAGAAAAGTGAAATTGAATCCCATTATCAGCAAATATCTTATGAAAAGCTTGGTTCTCAAATTCACCACCATAATCACACTGAAATGACTTGATTTCACACTTAAATTGAGTGCGAACTATAGTACGAAACAACATAAAATTTGGGCAAAACATCAAATATATTAACTAAAGGATAAACCCAAACATATTGTGAATAATGATCCAAAAAAAAAACATAGTATTTGAAACCAGAAAGACTCGAAATTGGGGAAGTCCACAAGTCTGAATGTACAATATCAAACGAAGACTGAACCAAACTACTAGAACTAACAAACGGAAGTTTCACGTGTTTGCCAAGCTGGAAAGCATGATAAAGAACGGGAGACTTCTCTTTATTACACGAAATAGAATTACTTGAAAGGACACGACATAACACTTCACTTCCTGGATGTCCAAGATGCTGGTGCCACGTATACTGACTCGTGAGAAAAGCATGTGAGGAAGAAAATGTGTTAGTGGCTAGTGTAATGTTATGACCTACTTAAAGTTAACAAATGGGCCTTTTAACCGAAATATTGTAGACTGCTATAGTTTCATGGCTCGTGTAAATCAAACTTGGACCAATAGTTGTTAATAGTTGTATGGGACATATATATATATATATATTATATATATATATTATATATATATATATATATATATATATATATATATATATAATATATATATATATATATATATATATATATATATGTGTGTGTGTGTGTGTGTGTGTGTGTGTGTGTGTGTGTGTGTGTGTGTGAAAAAAGATGGGGTTTTTTGGAAAAAAATAAATAAAATACATATCGGTTGTCTTATTGTGCCTAAAATGTCGCATGTAGATTATAGGAGATAAACATTTGCTCGCAACAAAATTTAGTGCGGCGGCGGGTACCCTGCTAGTTGCCCTACATATATAATTGTGTTAAATAAATTAATAGAAGTGATGAAAATTAAGATATAAAATTACAAGAATTGTGGTGGTTTATAGGCAAATTTTAAATTGTGGTAAACTTTGCACGAGTTTAATGCATTTTGCTAAACGGTGCCTACTGGGCAATGTTTAAGCTACATTAAACAATTTATTTTTTTCCATATTTAAAGTAATTAGGCAGTTAATGCACAATAAATGAATATAAAAATTAACTTAAATATACATTATTTTTGATTAACAAGTTAAAATTTCCTTTTATATCCATATTAAATGTTGCCCAATGGGCATTGTTTAGCAAAACCCTTATAAAATATGTATAATATTTTTTTAAGTACCACTCAACAAGCAAGTTTATAACATTTTAGTGCATGTAATTAATAATAGACACATTAAATAGTACAAACTATTATGAAAATGGTACAAGCACTTAAAACACATTTTCTTAACATATTAAATTTAAATTAATGATTTTTTACAATTATAAATTAATTATTAATTGTTTGTAAATGTTCATTAGACTTAATTTACTACATGTAATAAATTTCATGAGTTTATGAAAAAAATATTAACAATGTTTTATTTAATGTGTGCAAGAATGACATAAAAAGTTTATGAAAAATTGAACAATCCTGACAATTTTGAAATAATTTTTGACAAAACTATAAAACCTCCTCGGTACTTTCATCTGTCCAAAAAAAAAAAAAAAAAAAAAAAAAAAAAAAAATCTTTTTATTTTGCCGCCCCAGCTCGTTATATTTAAGTCCCAGTTAATTAATTCTTACAAGAGAAAATAACTTAAACAATTGTTACTTACCCCTGATGCTACAGTAATAGTTCGACCGATTATTAGTTCGCTGACTTTGTTAAGTTCTTGTACAACTATAGGAGCCGTTGGGCGTATGGATGGATCCATATTCAGGCATCGATATGCAAGTGCCGAAAAAACATTCAAGGAATCTTGGTTCATTTGTCGCCTGAGAATGGGATCTATGATCTCAGTTAAAGTTCCATTTTCATAATGATGGCATGCCAATCTGCTAAGAAACCATCCCTTATCTTCATCCTTTGTAGTTGCTTGCCTTCCACATAGAACTTCGAATAATATAACCCCAAAGGAGTATATATCTGTTTCTTTTGTTACCCTGCCAGTTTCCATGTATAATGGATCAACGTAGCCCAAGTTACTAAATGCATTGAACGAACTAGGTTGCACATTCACTACGAAAGATTTGGATAACCCAATCTTTGGCCCCCGCCAATTTAACTGAATACTGGCACTCTTCAAACCACCAAGAACGATCTTTTGAGGATCACCCTGAAGATATTCCAAGCCACGAGCTATATCGCTGCAAATATTGACTCGCTTCCACCAAGTGAGGCGTGGACTGCTCAAATACATGTCAAGGCTCTCGTTAGTTTGGTGCTCTAAAACAGGATCATCTCATCATCCTCGTCACAAAATCCTACTAGGGAGACTATGTTTTGATGTTTTATAGTAGAACGAAACATAACCTCATTATAGAAGTCACTTTTTTGTAGGCCAACAGCATTAGTAAGCCGTTTGAATGCCAAGATTTGCCATGAAATTTGTCCTTGATACACTACCCCAAAATCACCCTTATCAATGATATTTTCATAAGCAAAGTTGTTTGTTGCTTGTTTTATATCATTAAGTGGGATTTTTAAGTGTTCGAGATTTTCCAGGGATGACATGATTTGTTTTACCCTTTGCTAGCTGTCTTGATCTTTTATGATTCCTCCTGTTACAATACACCAAGTAGAGGAGCCTTTTGTTTAGATTTTTTGGGGATAAATGGAGAAGTGTTGATTTGATTAAATAAATGGACTTGTTGAAAATAGGTGTGAGGTTGGTGGGAGTTGGGTTATATCGGAAGGGAGTTGATTTGCATACTTTCCAAATTGATTAACACACTTAAATTTAGTGTGTCTGAGGGTATTACTTTTTACACATTTTCACCCAATAAGAGTATAAATGTCAAAACACATTAAATTTGAATGTGCAAATCAATTTGGATAGTATGCAAATCACCTACCAGATTAAAAATAAAGATAGATAAAATAGGGTCACTTGAATGATACACCCATGAAAACTTGATCGTACACCCTCGTTAATGCATCTTAATTATGCTTTGCTAATCATTGATGTTCTTTATTTTTTTTATTACAGTAAAATTTTAAATACTAGTTGTCGTTTTGCTTTTAATAAAAGAAAACCCATTTTAAATACTAGTTGTCGTTTTGCTTTTAATAAAAGAAAACCCAACAGAAAAATCACAAACTTTATTAAACCAAACATCTATTTTTTTTTCTTTTAAAAAGAAAAAATAATAATAAATAGCAAGATTCACATATTTGCAACCATCACCCTTAACCGCTCGAAATTGATGTAACTACCATAACGCTGCCCTAAACCACCATAACGCTGCAACAAAAAGAATATCCACCATAGTGATGCAACAAGCCAACAACCACCCTAAACCGCCACAACAATCAAGAGGGTGGCTTGATGACCGAGTAGTTGTTAGGTGGCAGGATGGTGGTGACACGGACGACGCTGGTGGCGAGTGGTAGTTGCCCGGCGATGTTGGTCGTTTGGCGACAGTAATGGTGTATTGGTGTTGAAGTTAGTAATTGCTATGATGCGGTTGTAGAATATTTAATTGGGCTGACTTATCCCCACCCCCTTAAATTTTGATATTCACACGCCCTCATTTTTTTAGATTTTTTTTTTTTTTTTTTTTTTTTTTTTTTTTTTTTTTTTTTATATCAAAAAGCTATAAACCTGAAAGTGCGAACATAAATACGGAACAGAAACTGACAAAAACTACAAAACTGTCAGAAATACGGAACATAAACTGACAAAAAACTATGATATACTATCCCAAAAAGGAATCTTTGACCCAAATAGTGTGACACCCCCTGATTTGACATCCTGGGGAAATGTTTGTATACAAAGGAGCTATTTAATTAGGTGTTGTATCCCTACCTTCCTTAACGCCACTTACTTTACTTCCCTTTTTACCTAATGTATTGACATAAAAAGACATTTTTTTTTATGATGTTTGTTTTATGTCCATTTTTTTAATTTTATATTTTATGTTTCGTACTTTTTTTGCGGCAATTTTATTTACTTTATTAACATGACAGTAGTATATGGTTTTCTGCTTCATATTTTTTATGTTTTACTACTTTTGACTTGTTAAACTTTATATTTTCTGTCATGTAATTTTTATTTCCTATTTTAGAATAGAAACAAAATTTATTAAAATAATAAAAAAAAAAAATTTAGAAGGGTAGTAATATATTTTTGGAAGAAGATCTATCTCAAGTTTGTGGGACAACTTGACTCAAGTTAGCGGATTTTCAACCATTAAATTAAAATCAAAGGTTAAGATTAAAAGAGAAACCACATCATTTTGACCTTTGATTTTAATCCAATGGTTGAGGATCTTTTAACTTTAGACAAGTTACTTGAGAGGATCCTAACCCTATATTTCTGAAGGGTATGGATAACGAATCCAATACACCACACATGTTCTTGTCATAAATCACATCTCACACCAACCACTTTGATGGAGACTGTGTAGCTAATACTCCCTCCGTCTCAATTTAATTGTCAGGAGACAAAAAACACGTAATTTAATAAAAGTAGGGCAACTTTTATTTTCAACCACTCAAAGAGAATATTCCTCCACTATATTCTCTAGTTTTTACTTAAAAGAGAAAGTGGACAATTAATTTGAGACATCCATAAAAGAAAATATGGGCAATAAAATTGAGACGGAGGAGTAACATCTCAAGATAGTATTTGAATATTTCAATAAGCTTAGTATTATGTTGCATATTTCTAATAGATGATAATATAAATAAAGTTTGAATTAAATCAACAGCCATGTTACGTGAAGATAACCCAAAAATAGTTCATATTATTATTATTATTTTTTTAATATAATGTTCATATAAAATTTTGAATATTTATAACATGATACTATATGTATTACGTATGCTAGACGATTACCGACATATAGCGACGACGGTGTAAATTGGCGTTAATT